>JAJIYU010000775.1:0-43675 GCA_030144865.1 Tinospora cordifolia | reverse complement strand
AAAAAAAAACTATACAAATGAAAAAGATTGAATGCAAAATATGTGCAACTAACGTGTGGCAATCTAAGAGAAAGAAGAACAAGCTATGACCTAGAGAAAAGACAATAAAGAGAAGAAAGAAAAAAGGAAAAAAAAAAGTTTGAGAACCTAAGAAGAGAGGCCTTGAAAAAAGAATAAGAAATGAGAGTCGTCTATTGTAATCGATAGAGAAGATCAAATATACTTGCATTTGCAATGACTAGAGAGCCAATGATCAATCGAGTTAGGGTTTATATTTGCGCAACCAATAGGATTTGACGATAATTTTCTCTTTCTTTTTTTATAACAATTTTATGTTAATATGCACAATGTGTATCAAACATTGCAAATGGTAAAAATTGTACATATTTTAACATTTACATAGTATTTTTTTGAACTTTTTAAGTTGACAAATTTTTACAAAGATTCTTTGAAAATTATAATTAATTCGAAATATGAGGTGAAGTCAAATTTTCATTCCTTAGTTATCTGTTTTCATTTTCTGGAACAACCCCTTTTATAATCATACTACATAATGTACAATATACGTTATATCTTGATTTATCAACAATTTCTCTTCTCTAGAACAAAAAATACATTCGATAGCATTTTATAAAGTACATTTTTCATGTGCATATATCTTTTGTCTCTGCTTTTCAATTCTCAGCATCTTCAATTTCTGCTGCAGCCTTCATCTTCTCCCTTCTTGTATATAGTTTGTAAATTGGGGGCCTCTCAATACCACCATTTAATATAAGCCACCTTGTCATCAAGGTGGAAATGAGGAAAGTGTTGTCCAATAGTGTCCATAAATTTCCATGAAGCCTCAAAAGCAGGTAAATTGTTGCATATAATCAATTCCTCCTTATTCGGTGAATTAGAACATATATCCTAAACCTTATCAAGTCCAACATATCACTCTAAATCAAAGGGAAATGAAGCAGCAAGTGGCTGCCACTAATCAGTTGTGTCAATGGCTTCGTCTACTTGAGATCCACAAACAATGGTATGAATAGCAGCAGAGGAAGGAGGGTCCAACTTATAGGTTAACCAAAAAAATGTGTTCCACAATTGGAAATGGACCAAAATAACAAAATGCAAGTTTATTATTTATGCGTTTAGCTAAAGAGCGCAGATGAGACAGCCCCAAGCATAGATAAACCAAATCACTTAATAGCAGTCATGTTGGCTTAGGTATTTCTCTCATGTAATAACTGATCCACACTAGAAAAGAAAGAACTTGAACTCTAATGCATCAAGGTGGAGGATCATGCTCATTAACAACACAAATGGTGTTATAGTTGTAAAAGGGAATGAGGTACAAAACCAAAAATCAACCCATGACAACCAAAATGTCCAATGCTGAGGTAGACCACAAGCAAACACCATAAATATGTTTTCCAAACATCAATTGGTTTGCCCATTCATTTGTGTAAGGGTGATCACAAAATGGTTCCAAGTTCCTCATATATGGGAACCAGAACCATCCCTGAAAGGAAGGTATTGGTTCCCCCACTAATTCTATATAATATGCAACATATAAAAAAAATTAGAATATGTATATATATATTTAAACATCCGAGGAAAATCTTGTCCCGGTAAAAAACAATAGAACAAGGAAATCCATAAAGATGAACAATCTCATGAATAAAAGGGCAGCCACCCCGTATACTGTGAAATGATGACAAAAAAATTTTAGCTTATTTGCTCAAATGATCAACCACAATCATAATAGAATCATGCCCATCACAACATTGAAGCCCCTCATTGAAATCTATAAAGATCCGCTCCCAAATACAACACTGAATGGGAAAAGGTCATAATAATCTTGCAGGACACATTGACAGTGTCTTATTTTGCTATGCAAATAGAATATTCCTTCACAAATCTCTACACGCAGCAACTGCAAGATGTTTATAGGTGCAAAGAAAGCTGGAATGCCCACCAACTACACGCAGCATGACACTCCATTAAGAGGAGAATCATCCAAAATCAACAAATATCCATTTTGGGGACAATAAGGGTTGGAAAATGGCAACCACTTGAAAGCGCAACAAAATGCATCAGCTGCTCTCTCTCTGATATATATAGAATGATTGACAAATCTCCTCAATCTCTCTCTCTATTACATATATATAGAATAATTCACAAATCTCCCCCTCAATCTCAATTCTTTAGTTTTATTATAAATAAATAGTCTTATTTGTTTTGTTGCTTTTTTATTTTGTTTATAGATATTTTTTGTCGACATTTTGCATTATCAAATCCACAATCACGGTCTCTTTTCAAACTTCGCCGAAGTTAACGATTTTTAAAAAACTCGCCGAATTCCTAACAAATTTTTCATGCGTTTTTATATTTTCTCTTACATTAAAACTCTATATTTGGCTAAAGTACTAAAATAGTTCGGCTAATTGTGACAAAATTCGACTAATTTTCTTTCCACGGGAAGGAGGTAACCATCAAATGGAAAATGATCCAATGGACATTGAACATTATTGTCAACAATGCACCCTAACTCAAAATTCTTACCAGCCAAGGACAACTAATGTAATTCCACCTAGCAACCTTGGCCATTATGTTGCAATGCTCACGGCATAGCTTTCAATGATATACCATTACGTGACAAATTGGAGTCACCATGTAACATCACCATCTTGTTGTCCACCATGAAACTAATTGTCAAGAGTTTCCAAGTCACCTCCATCCTCCCCACTATCCCTATCCTTGCATCCCTAAAAGGCATTTGTATTACCCAAATCCAAGGAAAGGAAATCAATTACCACGATAACCCCTGCAATGAAATGATAGTTCCTTGAAATATTCAACTTGCCTTGCACTAAAACCTCTATCCCCACAACAACATCATAGTCTAAAGTTGGAGAAAGAGGCATGATAATTTTTGAACCAACCTAGAAGAGATAAAGTCTTGTCTTGCTCTACAATCCACAAAAACGATGAGTTTTTGCAATCCAATCGTTGCATAAATCTTTGTCGGCCCATGGGTTGTTAAACCCACAATTGAGTTCAAAGAAAGCTCCATTGCTTCAAAAATCTCCAAGTACAATGGATTTTCCTCCTTTGATTCCACAAACTCTTCTTTGTCTTCCCCAGCTTGAACAAGCAAAATCTGCAATTCTTTTCTTGCAACAATGCCCAAGTACCAATCTTTCATTACAACAAAAGTACTTGCGATTCTATCTCTGTCAATTACTTCATTGGAATGTCACATCTAATGGGTAAAATTGCAGAAGCACGATCAGTAACACAATTATAAGCACAAGCTTTGATATAATAAAATTATGAGCACAATAAATAATATTTTATTTTATTTTATTTTTTGATTTAATTTATTTATATTTATAGGATCAATATGTTAGAACTACAAATATATATTAGAATTTATTATATTATTCTACAATAATAATATAATTCCTATTAATATTCATTTTTGCATGGATCATTTATGAAAAGATTTATTGTGACCTGTAGAAGAAATGGATTTCTGATCCTCAGCCTGTAGTCCCATATCAATTGCAGCACCAAACCATAAGGTTGAAGAAGACGAATCTCTGTTGTAACTTCCAGAAGCAAGTGATTGATAATGGTACTTTCAAGAACTTCCTTGGGAAGTCCTTTTAATAGCAGCTGCTCAAATTTCAAACTCATGATAATATTCTGCAGTTGATCCAGTTTGCATAACCACCAAGAAATGCTCACAAAGAGTCCCAGCCTCTGAAGGAAGAAATCTCAGTAATGCAATCATTACAATCATCCCCAAAAAAAAAAAAAAAAAAAAAAAAGTAACCCAATAGCAAAGCTGTCCATTACTACCCAGAAAAAGTGGCTCCATCAAAACTAACCACAGGCACCGTTCATTTCTCAGAATCAGATATTAATGCATCACAAAGAAATGATCTGTGACAGAAATTCATCCATCTAGATTGTTGCCCATGAAAAGTGGCATAACCAAACGTCTAACAAATTTTGCAATCACTAATAACAGCACGTTCGTCATGAATTACATTAACCCACTACCATTGGGTTCATCCTTAATGTGTTGATTCTTCTGATTCATTAGACCAAAACCCATACACTTTTCACGATCCGAACATGGAGTCATTCACTCCATCTGCTCATTTCAAGCCAGCGGAACAGCCATTGCTAATGCTGCCACTACTTTTTGAATTTACTCCAATGTTTGTAACACCCATGCCATGTTATTAGGAACAAGATTTCCCACTCATGTTTCCATATGTAGCAATTGATGCAACTCTTGTCAACACTCTTCAATTTATTTTTCTAATGAACCCTTTCCCCATTTGCGCCCTTTTACCTGTCTTTGATACCAAAATGATAGGTATCCAAAAGAACAAAGAACAGATGTGGAACAGGAACAGAGAGAAGAGAAAAGCTATTCAAGAATACTAACTATCCAAATGGTTAACTGTTTTCATTCTCTTCAAGACCCTTTTTTATAGTTGTAGTACATCAAGCACAACAAACATTGTATCTCACTTCAAGATGTTCTATCCTCTTGTACAAGAAAATACATTGGATAGCAATATACAAAGTATTGTCTCATATTTCCAGGTGTGGTATAACTTCTATCTCCATTCTTCAATTATCTGCTTCTTCAACTAATGTTGCAACCTTCATCTTCTTTCTTCTTGTATATACTTTGTGAATATGAGGCCTAAGAGTCACTTATTTCCCATGTGCAATATATCTTTTTTCTCCATCCCTCAATTCGTTGCTCTTCAATTCTCTGCTTCTTCTACTCCTGCTGCAGCCTTCATCTACCTTCTTCTTCTATGTACTTTGTGAAGTGGAGGCCTATCAAAATGCTACTAGCTTACTAATCATATCAAAATATGTTACTATCAGACAATCACTGACAATAGCTAAAATCCATAATGCTGCATCCTGGTGACATTTCATTTTTAAGATCATAATCCTACGCAGCCATGGGTCTGCACTCTTACAATTAGCAGAAAAATCTGCATGCTCAAATTGTCTTCAACAGACAAAGGAACTCCACATTTTATTCCGATTATGTTATTCCAAGCAGTTATAGATCTTGCCCATCTCCAAAATAAAATGTAAATACACACTTAAAAATGACTGAGAAAACATCCCAATCTACAAGATGGTCTGATTATTGTTTTAAGCCAGGATCTACAAAAGCTTGTCCATTATTAAGGTCCATTCCACACTGCCCCTTTTCTATTAATTTAGGATTAAAATTTAAAATATCCCATTTTACTTATGTATACCCTCCATTGTACCTAAAACTATAAAAATCTTGTATACAATATTACAAAATCTGCCACCATAACATTAAATTTGGCTCACCAAAGGAGCCATCTTGAACCTTAATGTAACAAGAGCAGTAATACAAGGTTAATTCCACAAAACTGAATCACATCATCCAAGTCCAAGACAACTCGAATAACAATGAAACAAATGAATTGACTTAATTCAACTGCAAAGGCATTAAATAATCATCAGGCACAAGTTAATCTAAAAGTAAAACAGAAAAAATAAACATTATGAATCAACCTAGTCTACTTAAGCCAACACATAATGTTCATCTCTGAATTGTATTTCATTTTTCATTAACCACCAATTCTAATGAAGTAATTACATATGCTCTATAGTGCATGCCTATCACCAACATACATTTAAAGAAATCGCTTAAAAAGCAAAACATTTTGTTCCACCATCCAACTCTTATATAAAGAAATTACCAACAAATAGTTTCTTTAGAGGTATGGATGAATATGATGAAAATTCCTTCAAAAGCAAATTCATCCATGTACAGCTATTTAATTTACTAAAATCTTTTAGTTTTTAAGTAGTAACCCACACAAAAGCTCTTGAAAAAGAAAAAGGAAGATAACAAACATATGGATCTTTAATACCTGTTGAGAAGGTTGGACGTTTGCTGTTCCCTCGAAATCTGTGGTTGTATCCACTGGACGGGCTGGGTAATTCACAACTTTCTCCCCCAGTTGGCAAGGAACAAGAGCACTGAGCATTAATGCCACATTTACTAGGTTAAAGTGTAGAAAATATGGGCCGAAGATATGTTTTCTACACCATTACATCCTACTAGTAAACATATAAGTGATATACGTACCTGTTAAACATTGACATGAAATTGTAATTTCTAATTAGAAAAAAGACATGGATGTAATAGAAAGGAAAAAAAAAATTCTAAGCTACCAATCATACACTTACTTGCGGCCAGGTAGAGGATCCATCCTGAAATACCTGAAACGCCGGTTACAAGAAAATTAAGGAAATGACGAAAAGATCAATACATGGAACACTTGAAATGCTTAATAGCTCCTATTAAACGGCATGCAGTTCAAAAGAAGTTTCAAAAATATTGGAATAATATTTCATTTTAGTTGATTTATAGTTTCTAAGATATGATCTGGCATCAAATTAACCTTTTTTTTTCCAAAAAGAAAATGGAAACAAGGAGAGTTTTTGCACATATCAAGTTTATAAAAATAAAAATAAAAGTTCATGCAAGTTCAATAATTGCAACTTTTACAAATCAACCAAAGAAAAAGTGAAAAACAACTTCATTATGTTTTCTATAAACAATCTTTTTTTTTTCTAAAGTTAATTTCAAAATAAATTTTGAATTGTACTAAGCAAAACAAGTATTTCCAACTTTTTGAACTTCCTTTTTTTAAATACGGAAAACAGAATTAAAGATACCAAGTACAACCTATGATTCTAAAAGTGATCACCCTCAGGTTTCTCAAAAGAAACAGCAAGTGATAATATCACCAACGTATGTAAATATACACGTCTTTCAAGCATTACTTCTTATAAGATAGAATATGATAAAGAACACTTCAAGCGGCTTTTAAGATCAAATCATTTTGTCCAGATAGATTGCAATGAAAGACATATAATAATTCCTAAGTATTTGGCAGTGATGTGTGTAAATTTACAATTTACAAATCTTTGATGAAATAGGTACTCCTAATCCAACCCATTTGAATATTATCCAATGAAAATATTGGCACAAGTACCTAATATTCTTGCAAAAGATACAGAAACTAGTTTAGACAGAGTTGATTGTAGCCTTACATATAAAGAATGAAGCTAGTCCAAGAAAAAGGCAACAGTAAAGCCAATTATAAATTGTAACAAAAATCAATAAATCTTACTCATGATCCAAGGCTTGTGCTGCCGTTATACGCTTCCTCGGATCATATCTGGAGATAAAGTGACAAGAAAAATCTGAACTGGTTAAGAATAGACAAAATAACTGCAAATTCTATATGAACAAAAAACCATCTATCCATACCTAATAAAAGTAGTTAAGCACAAGAAACTGAAATAAATTTAAAATGTAATAGACAGAAACTACGAAATCACTGAAAGAAAGATCAATAAGATTTATAGAACTCTTTCAAACAAAATGAAGCATGAGTTCCAAACTATAAAGTTGAACATTTAAGTTAAAAAGTAACTGGAATTAATCAATGTATCTCCTGAATATATTAGCATAAAAGTCACACAGTGAGCTTGTCACTTTTGCAGTCCAGAAATATTCTTACCTTAAACCATCATATATTATATTTGATGAATTACAAGTACATAATTGCATTTAATCATCATATATATTTTCAGAATATTTAAATAGAAGTCTTTATACTTTTTTAAGGTGTCAATTTTTACAAAAATCTCAGTTCTAAACTGAACTTCCTCAAATTAATTCTAAATTTTAAGAGACCAACAGTATGGGCAAATTCAAATTTTCAACCAAATGTTTAATCCATGCAGTTCGCTAGCCTGGTAAACGTTATGGTTTATGGAACACATTATAGTCGTGGCAAATCCTGGACATAAGCTATATGAAAATGTCCATGGCAACCATCTCTATCGAAAAGTGACAAACATTCAAAACCACCTTAGTATCTGATGGTAAAGCATCCAGTAACATGGGTTCATAACATAAGACTTATTTCATCTTTGTCAGTTGTTCTAATCATTTCTGATTTTTTTCAAAAAAATCATGGAGCCAAACATATCGATGAAAGTAACATGTTCTTGTGCCAATTATTTATAAAATGCCTTTTAAAATCTCAAACTTCTTAGGACTTCATTAATGACTTGAAGTAATTCATCTTCACTAGGAGAACAACTGTTAAGAAATATTCAAGTAGGATAAATTCTCAACTTCATTAGGCAGAATGTCTTTTGCAGTAGGTTATCAATCTACTCTTAGAACAAAACTAGGCCATTTTGCAGTTTCAACTAGGATTGGAATTATAGTAGAAAGAGTCAACTGCAATAGCATTTATGAAGAACAATTATAAGAAAGGAAAAAAAAAAAAAGACTAGTTCTATCCTCTGCATCTGTTCTACTTCCTTTGGTTCCACGTCAGGTTCTGTATGATACACCACTAGCATCTTCTTAGAAGAAATTATATCAGCAAACACATTGGCTAGACACATAACAACAATTTAGCAGGAAAAATAGAAAAGAGAGAGAAGAATGCACAAAAAAGGAGAAATGTAAATGACACACCACACCAACACAGTAATTTACTAGATACAGGTAAAGTTTTGAAGGAAAAAATACAAGACATGCATGCTTTATCTGGGAAATTACAGTAGGAAGGTAATCTAGATTTCGAAAAGTAATTGTTACAATAGAGTTTAGGGAGTGTGATTAAATTCAAAACTTATCAATTATTGCTTCCCTCTCTTTCATCTATTATTCTCCTCCTGGTTTGGAATCAGATTATATAATACACCATTACAAGAACTGTGTCAGATAACATATCACTCTTAACACATTCAACCAAAGAAGCAGGAAAACAAAAGGCAATAGGAAGCAATTCTATGAAGATAAGCTATGCCAAAATGCTTGATATTGATAATGCTTTCAAGGCAAAAAAGACAAGAAAGATAAATGCTCTTTCTGTTATAATTTTTTTTTTTAATTCAAGTAAAAGTTGTACACTGATCCTTATAATGTCATATGATATACAAAATGCTATCCATATAGAATTTTTCAATAATAATAATTAATTGTAGAAAAAAAGTAGTGTCATTTGGCAAACCAAAATCACATTGCAGAAAAAAAGGAACAACAATGAGAGTGTGCTGTTTAAATGCCCAAAATCTTAATGAAACATATATCTGCCCAATATGAACTACTAAAGCTATATATTCACATATCAGAAGAAAGGAATGCAAGAATTTTTTTGGACAAGGAAAATCCGGTCAGATTAATTTGTGAAAGATCCAATCTTTTGTTCACCACTTGGATCTCAGTTTCTAAGTTAGGAAAAGGGTATAAGTTCGGGAAATGGCTATGTAACGGGGAGGACATCATTAACTCTTGGTAGCTTTATTGTTTCGATGTAAGATGTCCAGATAACTCATCTGGCTATGATTGTATTAATCTCATTATCAATATATTTACTAGTTTCTTTTCCAAAAAAAAAAAAGCTATATATTCACATGCATGAAAGAGCATCAAAAGACATTTTTAAAAATGATAAAAAAAAAAAGATAGCAAACATTAAAAGAGAAGTTGCAAGAACGTTCAAACAAGAAGTAAATAACCTAGTAAACTAAATATGGACAAGTAAAACAAGTACATGTCATTATGACCAAATAATAAAATCCAAGTTCTTTTGTGAAAGTATGCAGCACTGACAGTAATAACCCATGTCATGTTCAAACCCAACAAATAGAAACTGCCACAAAAATAAATAAGGTTGAATGTACAGAATTCTGCTGAACCTTGCAGAAATATGAAATGTAAATGCAGATTTTTCCACTTCCATACGGAAATACTTTTCCTATTAAAAATTTACATCTATCAAACTCAACATCTTTTTGTAAAGAAATGGAGATACCAAAAGTAAAAAGGGGAAAGTTGGTGAAGGGAGTCTATAACAATATAGAAGAGGTTAATAAGGCTCTGTCACATTAACGAATCACATATGCAAGGAGTCTCTCTTATAGTGCTTTCATATCCTAGATTGACAAAACATAATGACAAATGATAAGAAATGTAGAGAAAATGTTCTACATACTCGAGCATCTTTGAGAGAAGGTCATATGCAGGATGTTTCTGAGAAAGATGAACGACAGTATGAAGTCCAGGACTCTCACTGTTAAAAGCATACAAAAGAAGAACTGAACAACTTACTAATTTTACGCAAATGCAGTTCCAACAAATATAAAGTAAAATACAAAATAAATCTATTGAAAGAAGGCGAGTAAGATTTACATAACTTTAGTTTGTAACATCCAAAAAATAACTGTATCAAAGGCCGCAGAGATAATACTCACTATTTATGTCCCTGGATGTGCTGTTGATCAGACTGCCAATGGGGAAGATTCACTAGTGTTGGCCACTTTTCTGGTGTCGGGTGCCCTAAGAAAAGAATGACAACACATGGTACAACAATGAATGAAAAAGCAACAAAAGTACCCAGGTGAACCATTTTCTTACCTAAAACTTTAAATATCTTGTCAAGTTGATCAAGCTACATTATGGAAACAAAGGATTAGGAGACAAGAAGAGAACGTGCTGGAGATCCACCCAAAAAACATCATATCTAAGACAAGAACAACAAATAAGATTGATAAAGTCTGGTGTAGCAAACAACATCACCCAAACACAACTCTACCACCTGAAAAGGGTTTGGAGGAGTTTTAACTTCCACGCCTTGGAATAGAGGCTTCAGAGTTAGCAGCTCGGCAAATATGCATCCAACAGCCCACATGTCTAAATTAAAGTTTAGGAAAAAAAAAAACATATACATTCAAGCTACAAAAGCTGTAAACAGTTTCACATGATTTTGAGCCAAGCAACTCAAATAGACGCAGAGTTCAATCTATGGCCATGAAATGAGACAAAGGATACCAACAGCACTAGTATAATGCTTGGCCCCAAGAAGCAACTCAGGTGCACGATACCATATTGTCACAACAACCTGCAATTAAGAATGACATAACAATCTGCTCCCAAAAGAGTTTAAAGAGTATAAATTCATAAACAAATAAAACCTTTACTACAGGTTGCAGGGACAAGAGCACAATGGTGGTTGTATGCATGCAGCTTAACTTTATACATC
Source organism: Tinospora cordifolia (assembly GCA_030144865.1). Taxonomy (NCBI): domain Eukaryota; kingdom Viridiplantae; phylum Streptophyta; class Magnoliopsida; order Ranunculales; family Menispermaceae; genus Tinospora; species Tinospora cordifolia. The sequence continues at coordinate 32,528 of JAJIYU010000775.1, read as the reverse complement.
TTGAAATATTAATTAAAACATTTATAGTTGCATAAGTAATGAACTTAAGACAGAAGAAGTACACAGAATCATCTCATATAAGCTATATTCTCTTGCCCTGGGTTTCATAAATGAGTACCATCGATTGGAATGATTCAAGCTATAGAAAATACATGATGGTACAGTTGAATTATCAATGCTCTAAGTTTTACCTACCCAGAGTATCAACAAGTACCACCAATTGGAATCATCTTGGGATGGCTAATATAGTGGATGATGCACTAAATATGTAAAAAAGTAGAGACTGCACTTATAACTTATTGGGTGACTAAAGACTCATAAGTGGAGACTACTTGAAAAGCTAATATGGTGACTGTCATCCTAGCCTTACTTAAATTGACAAATGTGCTTAGATGAAAGAATAACCTACCTGTACACATGATCTAGTGGATAAACAGTAGCTTTAACTTGATCTTATGATGTTTAAGACTTGGGCTAAAGATAGTAATTGTGTGGATTGGTCGATATTACAAGATGGTGCCTTGAGATTTAGAAAGAGATGATGGATTTCGAAAATTCCACACTTCCAACACACATATCCAGACACCTAAGTGCAACAAAGACTATCTAGGTTATTGTTGATTAAATCAACTTGAGTGGAAAGGGGGAGCAAATAGTTCTAAATTTCAGTGTTGTCAAGGTGATAAAGCAGTCCAAGACGATAAGCCTCCATAAGGCAAGACCTAGGCGGTCCTTAAAATAATTATTTAAAGGTCTCTGAAGAATTATTTATTTATTTATTGGTCCCTCACTAAATATATATATATATATATATATATATATGTACGTACATCTCCATGAAGAATTGTTTAATACTTTTTTATAATTTTATTTATTTATAATTTATATTTAATTAATTAATGATATATAAATTATAAAATTATAAATAATGACATATTAGATAATACATTATGATAAACTCGTGATTATCATAAGTTCACATATTTCATATCTATAACATTCCAAAAAGAAGAGCTAATTGCTCTTTCTATCTCTCTCTCTCTTAGAGAGATATAAAGAGAGAGGAGATACATAGAGAGAGAATGAGAAACACAAAAAAAAGACAGAAGAGAGACGTAGATAGAGAGAGAGAAGAGGGACGCAGAAAGATAGAGAGGAAGGGAGCAAAGAAAGAAGGAGGGATGCAAAAAGAGAGAGATGGAGAGATGCAAAAAGCGAGAGAGAGGGAGAGGGAGAGAGCCGAGAGAAAGGGAGAGAGACGCACAATGAAATGGAGAGACTCGCCAAAGTCGCTCACAAAAGAAGTCGTCGGAGTTGCTTGCCGAAGTGTTCGAGATGATCGCCGAAGTCTCGGAGATGATCACCAGAGCTGATTCAAGTCGTTTGACTTGGAGAAGTTTGAGCATGAAGTTATTAGATTTAGCTTAAAATTAAAAAAATTAATTAATTAATTAAAAGTTCTCCTATTTTTAAACAATTTACAAAGAAGCCCCTCCAACATCTAGGCGGTAGACTAGGCGTTGAGGAGACCTGGACACCTAGGCAGCGCCTTGACAACACTGCTAAATTTTGTGGTTGGGGACTATAGAGGTTATTGTTCACTAAATCTGCTTATTTTCTTCTGGTGAACATCAGGTTAGACAAATGGAGTTATTGCTATGCACAATAAGATTGCACAAATGCATGGTGTGTAGCGTCCATAGGCTCACATGGAGATATGATGTTTACTGTAATGAAACTACAGTTTGTGCAAGACACAAAGAGAGATGATAGATACGTACAGATTATTTAATTTTAGACACTGTTCGTGACAATTAAAACAATTCACACATTGAAACAAATTGCTTGAGTTTCTAAACATATAAAAATACTTTATATTTTACTTATTTTAGAAATTTCTTTATTTATTATGGATATTGATTTCATTAAAAAAATCTTGAGAAATTTTCTTAATAATATATATTTTGAGAAAAGGTCAGGCCTTATCCTTGAATTATGATAAGTATTACAACTTAAATTCAACACATTATATTAGATGGTCAATCTCTTTCATTAAAAAGCAATTGCGATCAACAACGAATATTCTATTTCAAACAAAAAGAACAAAGTGAAAACATGGTTCATAAGTTCTCCAAATTTGGTCAGCACTGTCGGAACTGTGAATTAATTACCAACTTATTATAACAAGTCATAAAGAACAAAAACCTAACTGGAACTAAACATGGAGAACAAGCATTAAACAAGAGCTCTTACATCTTCTTAGCAAAGCATCCTGTGAACCGACAAGGACCAGACAAGAACTAATAATCATTCAAACTGCAAAGACTCCAACTGATACAAAATGGATGCCATAATTGGGTTATACAAGTGTCACCTTGGGTGCATTATTGATGCATTGAGAATGGTTGTCTTTGATTTGACTACCCTAAATGAGTTAAATATTTAACTTTCTGTTAGCACCATTAAACAAAAATCTTAATAAAACTATACCTTTTTCTCACCTAAATAAAGTTAGCTACATAAACCTACTTCACCAATCAAATTCCAAGAAATTAAATCTTTCCTCATTGTATCTATCCATGTTATCTTAGGTCCATTTCTACCTATACTGTTATCATCTAATGCTAGTAGGTCACGTTTCTAAATCGGTCCATTTAAAAGCCTGTGTTGTATGTGCGATGTGTCTGAACCACCTAAGTTGGTTTTCTCTTTTTTTATCTTTAGTTGGTGCTATCTCCGACCATTTTCAAAGTACACAGTACGCATGGTTCTAATGTTAACTTTTAAAGTTTTACCACAGACTCACTATAACATTCATATTTTTATTACAGTTAGTTTGTTATCAAGTAGCTTTTCAATTGCTTAACATTCTTTTGAGACTGTGGTATCCTTCTCTTATAACCCAACTAGTCCACAATAGTCCCCACCCACTCACAAGGCTAAGACTTGAGACCAAAGGGCATACGGCGGGCCCACCCACTACAAAGAATTTGAAGAAGCTCAATAGAACAAGTAGGAGTTGAACCAACAACATCCTTGGCCATGGTGCCTTCTCCGAAACCACCCTACTCGTGATGGATAATTGCTCAACATTATATGGACAGAAATATTTTCTTAAAAATTCACATGCTTGCCATATATTATCTTTACCATTTTTTTTTTCCTTCATTTCCTTTCCATTCTTTTTTTTTTTTTTGGATGAAAAGTTGCTCTGGAACAACGGACCTTACAACTACAACTCAAACCAACAACATCATTGGTAATAGGTATAGCAGTAGCTTCAACCTTCAACAATTAGTAGTGGGACCTTAATTTTAGAAATTAAAAGAATCATATCTCCCTGACTTATTATGTTTATTTGAGGTTGCAAAATAAATCAGAATTTCTTCAAAGGATGCAGCAAATCAAAATATTGAAGATTTGATAACATAAGGAATAAAAGAATCAAGTAGTCATGCAAAAGTGAAACTTGTAGAGTGGAAGAAACAAAGAGCAACTACATTGTCTAGTCCTTAAAGTAGGTAATTCATACCCCATTATCAGACAAAGGCTTCAAGGGGGCCTGATATATTCTTGCAAGTCCAAAGTCTGCAATCTTCACGACACCCTGCTCTTCTCCCTCACCCATTACCTAATCCAAAATGAGTTCATCCAGAATTTGGCAATAAATAAATTTATAAACTATGCATATCTAATAGAAAAGGACTCTTGGTCAAATTTATAACAAGTGACCATCCAAATATGTTGAAGCAAGGGCCTACCAAGATGTTGGATGGCTTTAGATCTCGATGTATAATCCAGTTACTACAGCAAGGGAAAACGTTTCAATTAATTTAGGCATTCAAAGGAACAAAGGCCAGTGTATAACATTTAAAATAACCTTGTCAAGAAGGAACATTAGCTAGTTCAACTTCAAAAACTAATCAAGACTCAAAAAGCATCATTACTTATGAAATTACCTGTGTAGATAGTTCAGCCCATTGAGCAGCTGCCAAAGCAGCGATTTAACTGTATAAAGATTGATGGAGTGGTTGACCTTTTCCCTGTGATGTCTTATAATCTCCTGTAAAAGTAAGATTTTGGGAAAAAGAGAGAGAGAGAGAGAGAGAGAGAGAGAGAGAGAGAGATTAAACTACAGCGTCAAAAGCTAGGAACATCAAGAAATTTTAATCATACATTAATATCCATTGTTTATGACTAGGATCACAATTTCAGATTTCCAATAACAAATTAGATAAGATTTCAAACACTATCCAGATGGCTAAAAATCTTCAATGATGAGTTATAATTTATAGAGCAAGCAAACAATTTCAAGATCTCAAATCCAATCCTAAAATTATCTATATAAAACCTCAAATGACATCCAAAAAACATCAATTGATCAAACATCAAAAAATATATAAAGCACCTCCTATTTTTTTTTTTTTTTTGGACATCTAAAAGTTGTAATACTCCCATATGACCGTGGAGTGGATATACTGAATGTGCATGTGATCCTCTTAAGACTTTCAAGGCCTTTTTCAATGGTGAAAAACAGATTAAGAACTTAGAGTTACCACCGTTGGTGCATATATATTAGTGTTTCACGCACAACATTGAGTAGGCTGATCAGAATTCTACTTCAACCGGATATTCAAAATCAGGCCGTCATCACTCATGTAGCTCAAACTCCTTGAAATCAATCATAAGTAATACACGGAATAAAACAGTGAAAGATTCAAATACTCACGTAAAGATCATGCTCCGCGTAATCGAACGCCAAATACAGGGACATATCAGCATGATTGATGTGGACGTTAACAAGCTTCACCACGTTCTCGTGATTGATCTCTCTTAGCAACTACAGAACATACAACTCAATTAAAAACCACATTTCTTAATTCGACAAAAGGTAGAATTTAAAAACAAGAAGAAGATCAATTAAAAAAGCACGATACAATCACAACAATTCTCGACTAGGAATTAAAAAAAAAAGAAAAAGAAAAAGAAAACAAGAATTCATAAACAACAATAATTCAAAGACAAGCTCTAGGTCAAGAAAACCATGATTTCGCGTATGGCCGTTGGGGAAACGCCGTCGCCGTCTTTGGACTGCTTGAACTTCTTGATCGCAATGCATTTTCCGCGATTCGGCTGAGATTTGGTCCTCGCGAGAAACACGAGGCCATACGTTCCCTCTCCGATCTTACCGATCAAATCGTACTGCTGCAACCACGCCGGCCGGTTACTGTTGTTCCCAGAGTTTCCTCCTCCACCGCCTCTGCCGCTTCCGCCGGCGCCTCCGCCTTCTCCCATTGCTTCCGATCACCGGCGCCGGTGAAACTCGCTGCGCAGGAGAGTACCTGATCAAGAAACTGGAAGTTTCTTGCTCACGTTTTCTTTTTCTCTTGTTTGTTTTGTTTGTTTTTTTTTTTTTTTGCTGTTCTCTAGAATGGCAGTTTTTATCAAAGCGTAATCTCAGGTTTGTTAGTCTTGCGTATCGCTTTTTTATCGTCTTAAGCTCAGAAAAACTTCCAAATCTGCCGGAAATAACCTTATTACCATTTGGGACACGTCGGCTTGTGAGGCGTCGTACGGGTAAATTTTGGGTTAGAAAGGTCATTTAACATATAGAAGATCAACCAAAAAAGTAACGGCTTCCGGATTATTGTTAGTAATACTTAAAGGTGAAAAAGATCATTATAACATGGAGAGATCAACCACAAGTCAAGTGGGGTGTACCTAAATGCCCTTCCATTTTTTTCCTTTTACAATATTTAAATCATTTTTGTAAATTTTTTTAAATAATCTTTTATATATTCACTACTTGTACATCACATTATTTAAAACGAGTTTTACATCCTAAATATTATTTTCTCACTATTTTCCTTAATCGTGTACTTTCTTTATTTTTTTAAGTTCACTAATCTATTATAAAAAAAAATTAAACGCCTTCTTATTTTTCATTTATCTTTTTTCATTTAAACTTTTAAAATTTTTGCCTAATTAATATCATTTGTCGCAATTTATTAATTTTCACAATCTAATTAATGAAAAAGTTTTTCTTCGTTTTTTTAAATAAAAATTATAATTTTAATGACAAGTAAGAGATTATCTTATTAAATTTTTAATAATATTTTTTTGCAACTTGAAAAATCCAATTTTTAAGTTATCCTAATCATCTATCCTTTTTTTAGTAAACAAAATACAAAGGTCTGGTTCCCTTTTAAGCATTTCTAAAATTAAAAATAAATCTTTTCTAATTTCCTTTTCTTGTTTTTTATTTTTATTATGTCTATTTTTACTTTTATTTTATTGAGAAAAAATCAAGTGGTTTCAAACAATAAAGACGATAAAATTTTTATTCTTTTCTAAATATTTGATATAAACGATGTTTTGGGATCATATAAAAAAGAATGATAAAAATTAAAAAAGTTATTTTATAATTTTCCTTGACAAAAGGAGTTACAGAAAATTTTTACCAATACTTAGGACGTGTTTAATTGTGAAAAGGAAAGCTCATCAAGCATTGGCGGTTAAAGTGGCCTAGACATACACTATACACACTCAATGAGATTGAGTATTTGGTATTTACCAATCTCCTCAGCTTTTTTTAACATGTTTTTATTAATTTAGATTTTTTTCACTCAAGCAATAAAAAGTAATATCTTAAAAATAATAAATAAATATATAATATTTAAAGATAAATAATAATATTTTAAATAATAATGTTCTTTAAAAAATAAAACCTGATATTTTAAGAATAAATGAATAAAATATTTTAAATAAATAATTTAGAAAAACAAAAATATAATTTTAAAATCTTGAAATAATTATATAAAATTTTATTTAAATATAAATAATTTAAATTATATGTATTTTATAAATAATATGTAATAAATAAATTGAATAATGAGTTAATTTATTGGGGAATGTTAAGAGGAATAATCTATTAAAAATTTTAATAGGTTGACGCAGGCGACAATGCGTCAAACCATCGCAGAATCCAAGTTATTTATTTCCAATGGATATAAAATGATGGGTGGCATCAACTCAGACAGCCGTCGTTGCAGAACAAATACCATACCGCTTCTTCTTTATCAGTTCAGCCTTCAAGCCTTCAAGTCTCCAGAGATGGTCTTACTAACGCTATCTTCTTCGTCTCCATTCTCATTCTTCCAAGGTGAGACCTCCTCTGTCCCCAATCTGAAGAGATTTGATGTTTTTAGGTATATATTTTTCTTCTAAACAACTTATCTTCGACCCATGTTAGGAAGAACTGTGAAGAATAGCTTTAAGCAGCTCCATGGTTTTTCAACAAGAAATGGCAAGGAAGAATCGTTAATCAGAGCAAGATTTGGTGGGAGAGCTTTGTGCTCTAATGGGCCAGGGAGGCAAGGAAGGATTGAGATTACATCAGAGGGAAAGGAATCTCTGCCGCTGTACAAATGGCCGGACAAGCAGGTTAATTTGTTTTTAAAAGTTTTTGACTGAGCTTTTGTACAATTAGGTTCTTGTTTTGATGATGACGAGCAGTTTTCTGGGTTCTGGATGGGCATATTTGGGTGCTTTTAAGAAAGCCCAAATTCATTGAACGAATAAACAAACAATTAAAATAGAAAGAGAATTCAGTCACCATTATTTCCTTTGATTATGCCAAAAAGTTTGAATTTTAGTATGCCCTTTCTATCAGACATAGGGAGAAATGTTGCCTAAAAGATGATGTCTCAGCATATTGTTCCATTCTCTTTAGATTTTTATATTTTTTCTTCCTCCAACAAGCTCTTCACGCCTGAGATTGCGAACTTAGGGGGAAGGTGATGCATTTATAACATGATCAATGAAGGATACTTTTGCAAAAAATTTTGTCAACAACTAGTCTATCGATAATTTTACAGTATAATTTTTGAGTTGCTCTTTATTTATTTAATTATTTATTTATTTTGAGTCCATTATAATGAAGGGTGTTTATTGAGCATGATTTTGGTTGGTTACAGAAGCCACGAGTTTGCATATTAGGTGGTGGATTCGGAGGACTATATACTGCTTTGAGGCTAGAATCTCTTTTATGGCCCGACAATAAGAAACCCCAGGTAACTAACGTTTCAAATATTCAAATTTGTGTATTTTGAGTTTTTTTTTTTCATTTTTTTCTTCTATATTTTCTTGGAATAGAGCTTCTCCTATAGAACATTGCTTTCATTTATCTACGAAGTATGAAAATCAGTTTATTCTTAATTGCTCAATTCTTTCTAGGTCTTTGTTGTTTTATCACGACTAGGGAGAATTTCTGGTTGTTTATTCTCTCTGAATTTCTTGTGATAATATGTATCCAGGTGCTTCTTGTTGATCAGTCCGATCGTTTTGTTTTTAAGCCAATGTTGTATGAACTTCTATCTGGAGGTACAATGCTTCAATCTCAGATGGAACAACCAGTTTATGACTTTGCAATGGCTTATTTTATTTCATTTTCTTTATTAATGATTGCTTATGTTTCTTTACTTTTCTCTTCCTCCCCTTTTATTCTCTTCCTTACTAAATTATTTCCCCGTCCCTTTCAAACTGTAGAAGTGGATACGTGGGAAATAGCTCCTCGTTTCTTTGATTTATTGGCAAATACTGGCGTGCAGTTCTACCAAGATAGGGTGAAACTTTTACACCCTTTTGATCATTTGACAATGAAGGGTTCTACGAGCTCAGGTTGTAGTGGAAAAGTTTATCTCGAAAGTGGCCGCCTTATTGAGTATGACTGGTAAAACGCTCTTTGATCTTCTCCTAACAAACCTGTTTCTGTTGCAATGAGATTTTTATTCGTGTTTTGGCCTTAGTTGTTTGTCAAATAATAATGAAATATTAGCAACAATACATAATAAGGAAAGATTAGAGACACCATAATCTACTTGCATGGCTAATCTGCATTTTGTCAATATCCTGCAATTTTGCTATATGAAATTTCATGCCTTTGTATTTAAGTTTTAGTGATTGTTTTTGCGAGATCGCATCTACCATGTTGACTGACATCAAGTACTTACTTTGGGCAGCCAGGTTGGTTCTTGCACTGGGAGCTGAACCAAAACTTGACCGCGTACCCGGTGCTGTGGAATTTGCATTGCCATTCTCCACCATAGAGGATGCGCTTGTGAGTGCCCTGGTGACTTGAATTTTCTTTTAGCGCTTAAAATAAAACTATGCGTGTTCTAGATGGATATGATAATTTATTAGGCTAATTTGATTCTTGAATGTTTCATATCTTATGAAATTTGTATGCAACTCAAGCTGGTGTTTTTTAACATTTCCTATGTTAGGAAACTAGGTAGAAAGTCAGTTGCTAGAAGCTTCTGAATATTTTTGGCTTTCTGATACGAAGGCCTGAGCAACACAAAGATGTCTAATATGGGATGAAAGCAGTATACTTCTAGTATTTTGTGTGGTATTCTTGAATGTTTTATATCACTGTTAAATTATAGACTTATTATAATGTTTCATTTTTTGTTCTTTTTTTGTTGATATCTCTTACAAGAAAGCTTGTATAGTTTTCTCCTACTTCAGCACTGTTTTTGTTGGTCTCTACTAATTTTTGCAATAATTGCATTACAGAAAGTTGATAATAGATTAAAAATGTTGGAAAGAGAGAAATTTGGCAAGGGCTCCCCTATCCGTGTGGCCGTTGTTGGGTGTGGTTATTCTGGAGTTGAATTGGCTGCCACATTAGCAGAGAGACTACAGGATAAGGGGATCGTTCAAGCAATTAATGTTGAAACTACCATCTGCCCAAGCGCTCCACCTGGAAATAGGGAAGTTGCATTAAAAGTAAGAAGCTTTATTTTGTGGGTTTGCTTTTCATACCGAGACAATCTCCTTCTTATGTCTCACATATATAATCTAGCTTGTCCAAATCCAACCCAAGTTTGACCAGTGCCTTAGAATTCAGAATAAATAATCAATTTTAGCATGAAACATAGGGTTTAAGGTTTAAGGTCTAAGGTACTTATTAACTATTTCCACCACTGATTGTCATTTGAATTGATTGCTAATGTAGACCTCCAGGCAAAATGGCATAATCCCACATCCAATTTGATGCTATCTTACACACGTATATTCTTTTTTTCTTTTTTTCCTTATTCATAGTTATTAATTTTTTTTGTTATAACCAGGTTCTCACATCCAGGAATGTTCAACTTTTCTTGGGTTACTTTGTCAGTTGCGTGAGAAAAGCCGACAGGCTTGAAGACTCAGACAAGCCAACCATCCCTGAAGGTGATAAGGGTGTTGCAGCTGAGCAAGTTCATGGAAACCTAATTCTAGAACTTCAACCTGCTGAGAGGGGCCTACAGAGTCAGTTGTTGGAAGCAGATTTGGTGTTGTGGACTGTTGGAAACAAACCCCTTGTTCCTCCCATGGAATACAGCGACCAGCCCTTTGTGTTTCCTATTACTGGCCGTGGACAAGCTGAAACGGATGAAACTCTGCGTGTCAAAGGCCATCCACGCATTTTTGCAATTGGTGATTCAGCTGCTTTGAGAGACCCATCTGGCCGGCTTCTTCCAGCCACTGCACAGGTCCTTTTGGATTAGATTCTTAACTGCTTCGGTTTATTAGATTAGAGAAGAGAAAAAATTTAACTTCTGATGTTCTGTGTATACATGGATTCTATCTTTAATGACTTGACCTTTTGGTTATTTTCAGGTTGCTTTTCAACAAGCAGACTTTGCTGGTTGGAATCTGTGGGCTGCTATCAATGACCGACCTCTACTGCCATTTAGGTTGGAGGACTAAACGTCTCATGTGTCACTTTTATTCCATTTGCTTTTGCATTTTTAGAACTTGTTAGGAATTTAGATTGGAAAACCACCTTCACGTCATGTGATGAGGCAAAACAATATAACCCAAATGAGCAGGAGCTTCATGCAGCAGGCTTCTTTGTTTTAAACTTTGAAATGCTAAATTATTAGGATTAGATTCTGTTTTAATTGTTATTTTTTACATTTTAAGGCATTGCCTTGTGGTAAATACAGCTTGATTTCTTCAACTAAAATTTCAGGTTCCAGAACCTTGGTGAAATGATGACTCTTGGGAGGAATGATGCAGCATTATCTCCAAGTTTCATTGAAGGGTTGACATTGGAGGGCCCTATTGGTCATACTGGTAAAGATTTCTACACCTACACCACCATTTGACTGTTATCCCCTGTCTTGAGTTCTAATCTTATTCATCTTCCATTGCAGCAAGGAAGATTGCTTACCTTATAAGATTACCGACGGATGAACATCGCATTAAAGTGGGTATTAGTTGGCTCACGAAGACTGCTATAGATTCCATTGCTTCATTTCAGAACACCTTAACCAAAGTTCTTGCAGGTTCTTAAGTAGTAATTATTTTGCTGTAGAAATTCCTTAACAGCCTTGTGTTCATGGGAAAATGTACTTATATTTAATACAAATGTTTATATAATAATGTCAATGAGATGCTTCTATTTTTTAAGAGAATGGTAAACTTTATTTCTTTCTTTGTTTTCTTCTTTCGTTTTGCTTGTCTTGTTTTTCATATGAGTTCTTGAGTTGGCATTGTTGGGGTCAAAAGGCCTATTTAATTATTGATTCAAACACAATTTTCAAAAACCCTAAAATATTAAAAGTTGATTTAGGTTAAAAAAGAAAAGAAAAGAAAAGATTTCAAAAATAAATTTTCACATTTTATTAAGGAAATGGATTGTTCTGAAAAAAAATAATGAAAAAGTTGTTATTTTTTGGTTTAAGACCGTGGTATTTTCATTCTTTTATGATCGCAAGAACTAAAGCGTGAAAGAGGAAAACCTTTAGGGCAGAGTTAAGAGTTTAGTTTATAACCTCTTTGATCATAGGTTTTTCCGCTAATCATATTGCCAACATCCTGATTAGAACATGAAAAGTCATTTTTAAAATCATATGTTTTATAATTTCGCTCTTATTTTCAGATTGTGAACCAAACGCAACTTGATAAAGCTTCCACAATTTATATTGCTTTCAACGTCAACGTCCCGTTTGAGATCACACTATACTAGGAGAACTCCTATTAATGCTAGGGAGGCTTAAAGGTGGAAAAAAAAAATACTGGACCTCTTCACGACTAGTTGGTTCTACTTCTGATGAAATATTTTTGAACTAGACATTGAAAATCTGAATAGCTCAACATGACTTCCAGTCCTTACATCAACCAAAATTTATAAAAAAAAAAAAAAAAGAAAAAAAGAATATATATATATATATAAAGAGAAGGGCTTCTCATGGATGGAATATTTGATCTTGCAAAGCAAAGAAAATTCTATCGTAAGAGTAAGCTCTGATGCTATAGTTTTCAACAGTTCACCCAGATCCATAGGAAATTTTCCACTCAGTTTATTTTTCCTCTTGGACACTGAAAGGAACTCTTGCTAAAGAAAACAAAAACATAGAGCAGCCCCTCACCCATCTTCTGCGTGCATACAAATTTGAGCAATGACACAAACTTTGCGACGCTCAGGCCATACATCTATTGTGTAACAAACACAGAAAGAAACATGGGAAGTCAAGGGCTTACTCTGTTAGGTAGGATTAGTGACTCTTCTTGGTGGGGACTGCCTTGCTAAAAAGGGAACATTCACAACTGTGCCCGTTACATCGCCAATGTTAACCTCATTTCCAGCTGATGCTGCTTGTCTCTTGATATATCCTAGACCAAAATGCTCAGAATCTTTTCTGCCTCGTGCATAGCTTGTGAGCTTTCCCACCTGTTTTAGCATCTTAGATCTTGTTTACAAAACTTGTAAATAGTAATTATAATTTCTGATAGCTGCAAGTGCAAACAAAATACAGGTACCTTCTTATTGTTAACTGTTATGTCACTGCCTGGCTCTGCTGGGGCTGGTAGATAAATTCCGCATAATCTCTGCTTGACACCATTGTAGGTAACAAGTCTAGATATAGTTTCCTGCCCTTTGTAGCACCCTTAAAAAAAGATTTTATGAAGGTAGAATCAATACACTTCACAAGAATAATAACCATAACTAATTTAGAATATAAATATTGATAACTTGGTTCAACTTGGAGCTCAATCAATGGACATAAAATTGATCGTTATTCAAGTAGGGATAACATATCAACACGTCCAAATCAACATTGCCAACATGTTCAAGTTATTAACAAACACTGGTTAATTTTGTGAATGTTATTGCACAACATAACGAATACCTTTTTTTCATTTTGCCAATCATACTATCCATTTTTTATTTATTTAAGAATCATTTTTGCAATATTAACACCCGAGTGCCAACTTGGTACGAGGTTAAAGGGAAATAAAATAATGACAATGGCAACAACAATTATGAGAAGAATGAAGGAAGCAGATTTATGTAGCTAAACCATGTAGTTAAGGAAAGGCTTAGTTGAATTAAGCACAACAATAAATTGTTGAGGTCAAGTAATAAACATTATGACTGCATAACATAGTATGGTCAAATAAAATAAACAAACACAGAGAGCAATGTTAAATCATGGAAAGTACAAAAGAGTGAAGTTGAAAAAGATTAAAATGTGTAATTTTGTTATAGATAAAGACAAGAATTGGAACAAGTCTATATCAAGCATATACAGTTAAACTATTGATCTATAGGTCAACAATATATATGATGTTAATTATCTAGTTATATCAGCCAACAGGTCAAACTATATGTTGACACTTCAAACTATCGATAAGCTTAAGTTAACATTGACATTAATGTGCATAATCACTTATACAGCAATGGATGCATTGACTTATATAACATCTCATATCATCAACTTGGTCAATATTAACTTCAAAACCTTTATTACAACTAATTGACAGCAAACCTTTGTCAAGAGAAACTGCATTCCAGAGTCCAGCCTCCAATACATTGAATTCATTGGTTAGCTCCTTGCCTGGAGCTGGCCTACCTGAAAGTGGTAATTACCATGACCATACACCAGAAATTTCTAAGCACGTCTAACAAAAATAAAGATGTACAAACTACAGAAATTAAGATTTATAACAATCCAAAAGAATTTTGCTTCATTTTTTTCCACAGAAAATGAGCTTAAAGAAGCAAGCAAGCAGCTGCTTATACTACACTATGGCTGCTTGCTCATTCATGTAGCTTATGGGGAGCTTACAAACACACGGAGAATTAACGCCTCTTGAGAGATAGGGCTGAGTTTTGTCTAAACCTCACTCAACTCAAATTCCATTCCACCTAATCTAATCTAATTAATAGGGTGCGCATTTTATACAAAACCTTTCAGGTCAATCTATGCTGTAAAACTACTGAAATAAGTTAAAAACTGTATTTAGTTTTCTAATCTCTTGGATGTAATAAAAAAGTAGTGTTATAATAATCCATAGTTTAAGATTTGATGAAACCTAATTCTCTTTCACGCAAACCTCTCTTATACTTGTCAGCTTGCATTCATACATTATAGTATGTTCAATTCCACGGGGTCAAATTAAAGTTATATTGATTATTTTATTCACTATGCCGGATTTACATGGTGAGAAATAAGCTGAGATCTAAAAATTTCAATTTAGGCAGTTCTAATTTTTCCTAAGACCCTGCATAGGTGAGAGCTTCTTGCACCAAGCCCCCTGCTAAAGTTGGTAATGTATAAAGAAAATGCTAAGATCGTTAGAAACCAAAGTCAAAAGACCTTGCAGAATTCTGTATCTTTCCAATGCAGAAGCACCCATGGGGATAGCTCCAAGATTCACAAGCCTTTTCCAGACTGATCCAGCAGTAGCTGGGGATAACAACATTGAAAAACCTTCCTCAGAGATAATACTTCCAACACCAACGGTAATGGGCATCCCATTAACCTGCCATTAAAATAAGACCACACTTATGCATGTCCACTATACAAATAATAATTATCAGCAAGATAGGACAATAAATCATTTACAGAAACTTCCTGATACCAAACCAAAAAAGTCATAAAATGTCAAAACGAATGAAATCATGAAGAACCTGCTGGAAATTTTTCATTTTTTCTAGAGATTTAACTATTGGAGAGAGTGCACAAATAGGCCGCTACTTACTACTAGAATCACTCATATCAGATAATCCAGGAATCCAACGACATGGTTATCATTTCCTTTGGTCTCTTAACTCTTGTGGTAGGTTCTCTTGTAAATTGTTCTTTGATCATTTAATTGATACTTCTTTTGAGGGGTTTTTTTCCTGATTATCTTAAATATTTAAAATTAATTAAAAAATACCCTATTTTAAAAAGTTTTACCGAATATACCCATATATCTACAGTAAATGGACACGTAGATGTCCACGTGGATGAAGACGTGGTCACTGGTTGCCACGTAATTGCCACGTTGGACAGGAAAAATGTGGAAAAACGCTTCCATTGGAAGCGTTTTTACAAAAGATGCTACCATGTCACCATGCAGAGAGGAAAGCGTCTTTCTGAAAGACGCTTCCACTACAAGAGTTGGATGAAAGCGTCTTTTAGAAAGACGCTTTCATCGAACCTATATCAACACGCAGTTTTGGTTTTTTACAGCCTCGTTTTTTTACAGCTGACCTATTTTCACTGCGCCTCGTTTTTTTATAGCTCACCTATTTTTACTGCGTTAAGGTAAAAAAAGAGTAACTGTTTTGCTCCGACGAGGTCTTTCCGGTGAGGATCGTCACCGTGTAGAGAGGAAAGAAGAAAGAAGAAAAGAACATCACCGTAGCTGTTCTCCCGTGGGGTTTGTGTTTTGACTGCGTACGGGAGGAAAGAAGAAAGGAAATGTGTGTGTTCTGACTGCGGTGTGGATTGGCGGTTTTTTTCTCCGACGTGGAACGTCACCGGAAAACGAACAACACAGCGTATTTTGGGTGCCCTAAACTGTTCGACGTGATTGTTCACTGGCAAAGGTATATAAGATGCTTTCAATTTTGCTATTCTCCCGACATGAGATGCAACAATGTGGAGAGGTTGAGTGATTTGCTATTCCATTTTTAAGGATTCCCTGGTATTCATTTTCACATGAGAGAGATCCAGATAAATACTTTAACCTTAGATTAGATGTATGCATCCCACATATGAGTGTAAGAATAAATGAGTGTAAAGATGCTATTTGGCATGTCTCTGAAAGAGGTGCTATTAAAGGAGAGTTCAATGGAGTTATTAGGTTGCCTGAGAATGTGAATTTGGATGAGATTAAAGCTAAGATCGAAGATGGTGTTCTCACTGTCATTGTTCCCAAAGAATCAGCTTCCAAATCCTCCAAACTCCGACCCATTAGCATCTCCTCATCTTCCAAGCTCTGAATTTTAACTTTCTTTATATATATATATGCAAACAATAGTCTTGTGTTATAATAAAATGTTGATTTTGTCTTGTAATAGATGAATAAATGTTGTATTCTAACAGTCATTTACTAAAACATGGTATGTTGTTCTTCTGCTGGTTGTGATTTCATGTCAGGTGAACTTGATATAAAAATAAATAAATTAAAAAACAAAAAAAAACTTTGATGGGATTTATGTAGTAGAGAAGGGAAATTGATAAGCCTTTTCTTATCAGTTCTAACTGGCAAGATTCATGTGAATGCCGCTTCTGAATATGGTAATTCTATACCTATCCTCTCCCTTTCTTCTTCTTGACATTATTCTTTACTTCTTCCCAATCAAATTCTTTGCTTTTCTTTAAAAACATAACTTAGAGAGTTCATTCCCATTCTATCTTACTTTTGGTCTTTCCAACTTTCATTGGGTCATTCAGACTACCAAAAAATCTTTAAGAAAAATAGTAGGATGTGAGAAAACTAAGAGGTTAATTAATTATTAAATTATTGCGATTTGCTATTCCATTTTTAAGGATTCCCTGGTATTCATTCTCACATAAGAAAGATCCAGATAAATACTTTAACCTTAGATTAGATGTACGCATCCCACATATGAGTGTAAGAATAAATGATTAGAATGGGAACACACCAAGAGAGAGGAAAGGAAGGACTTAATGCTAAAGTTTTGGAGGAGTCAAGTCGCCAAAGGTAATTGTTTGTGGATAGTGAAATTCTATGTTTATTAAGTAAAGGTGTTTCTATTTTCAAAAAATAAAAAAATTGTTATCAAGTAACAGTAGTAACATATCTCACACTTGGTAAGGGCCCTAGACAAGTGTAGGTTTTGTAACAAGGAAGAGGCTTCATCTACGCTAGAATTGAAAAATAAAGGAAGCAATGGATGCATTTCTTCAAAAATCCCGTAACAAATTTCTTAGGCATGCAACTCTTTTTCTGCTTTTTTCTTAGGTATCCTTCTCCAACATTCTGACTAGTCTACGAGGGCCCTACCCACTCACAAGGCCAAGATATGGAAGACCCAAGATGTAAAATAGGCCCCCCACCACCACAAGGAATTTCGAGCATCGCAAGGGAATGGTTCGGACCCATGACCTCCTTGGCCATTGCCCCTTCTCCTATGTGCTACGTGTCACATTAGACTGGCATCTCCAAATGGAAGTGATCAGCTTATGTGTATGGGTGCCATTTTCATAAACAACATACCCAGTTCAGTGACAAAAAAGTATTCTTCATGGAACGTCAAGTCCCTCACATAGTCTACTCATTCACTTTGTGGTGTTCCCCTTCCAATGTTTCAATTCCTTCCAATTTCAAGTAGATATCACATATGAGATTCGTCAATATTCATAGTGGATAAGGTTCTTTAGGGAAAAACAAACAAACGTACAAAATAGAAATATAGAATACAACAATGATAAATTAAATGAGAGATCCTTGGAAAATTGTTTCGCCATTTCACTAATAGATCTAGAGCTCAACAAAACTCTTAGATACAACTTGGAAAATTGCTCAAGATATATTCCAGCATAAGAAAGGAACGTCCAACACTTTTTTTTTACCATAACAACTGAACTATGGTAACAGAAACATGAATAATTATACCCAACTCCAATAGAAAAGCATATAAGACAATATATACCCAAAATATCTTGTGATGGTTGACTGTAAAGAATTTCCTATAAACTTGCATCCACACATGTTTTGGTCAATCTTTGGCATTCTAAAGAATTTTTTTGAATTGAACAATTTATTAGTACAAGTTACAAAACATATCAAGTATGAATGATTAAATGAAGTCTCAAAACCTTAATCAATATCTAAACCACTTTGTACATTTGAACTAAAATAAACCTTACCTTCATTTATATGCAAGTAACACCCTTATCTAGCTTAAATAGAACAATTTATTTCTCAAGGATAAAAGATAACTAAAAGCTTACATTTCTTTTGAAAAGTTGATTCCTATAAGCTTGTAAATAAAGTATTCTTCACCCCTCCTACTTTAATATTCCCTCTCTGCGTAAATATATTTTTATGTTTAGCAAAAAGTTTGTGAAACAATTAACTTTTCTCATATATGTCAGGTCAACCATGTTTCTAACGACTTCCTTTGCTTTGCTTTATGGAGAGCTAATTAGATCATTTTAATTGGCTCTATGCATGCATCTAAGATCTACCTCCACCTCTATTATTGCCTTCTCATTTTAATCAGTCACACTTTCTAAGTAGTGCAGTGAAAGACTTATGTTTCATGTGTGCAAACCACCTTGGTCAATTCTCTCATTTTTTCTCCAATAAGTGCTCCTCTTACTAACACTATATTTAACGTTGTAGTCCTAATTTGCCATCATGAAGTTGGTGCAACCTGTAAAGAGGTTATTTTGGAACCTATAGGTTCTAGGTTTAACTCTTGCCACTGCTTGACCATAGTTGTTGAAGGGGATCAATAGGTCCAGAACAAGTTTGATACCTCCTTAGATCCTTGGTGTAAACCTCCTATATTGGGATTTGTTTCGCCTACTGTTGATTTTACAGTGGTTGTCATCTCATTATACATTTTTAACCTATGTTGATTTTTTACGGTAATGCTAATGAAATATTTGTGTTGTATTTTACAAATGTAGATGACAGATAGATTAATTTCAGTGCTATGCTACTTCAATGGGAGAATTGTTCACAACTCTGAAGGTGTCTCGTATGATAGGCAACCTGTTCGCATTATACGAGTTGTGCACGGGATTAGTTATGAAGAATTTGAAGGGATAATCCAAAATGCGCTGCAAATTTCAAGTGGAGAAAGATTGAGGTTGACTTATAGATATCCGTTGCAATTTGGGGGCGGGTATATGAAATTTAGAACTTTCCCAATCAAAAATGAGGAAGACCTACAAAACGTATTTTCTTTACTAAGCGAATTTCCACCACCTAATAATATGGAGGTATATGTTGATGTTATTGGAGGACTTGGACTTGGTCCTCGTGCAAGGTGTTTATCAGAAAATGAAGATGTAAATGTTGCAAGTGTACATAGCCCATTGGAGAATGTTGGTCCAAGTACAATGTCCCCTGTCGAGCATATGAATGTCGGTACAAGACTTATGGAGATTGACAGTTATCCATCCGCATCACGTTTAGGCGATGATTACCTAACTTCTGATGACGACACTGGGCAAAGCAGTGATGATGTTGGTGAAGATGGTGATAACGATGACACTGAAGAGTTTTTTGATCATTTCCATTTTAGGGATCCACTATTGCGAATGATAGAAAATGATGGGTCTACACACCCAACACCTATGTCAGAAGCATATAACTATGGATTAAGTATGGAGGATGATGAATCACGTGATACTTTGTTGCATCATCATAGGAGTACACTTCGGCATGACATGATTGGGATAAAGATGATCTGTTTGAAAATGTTGATGACTTGTCATTTGCCTTCAAGCCTCATGTGGAATCAAGCTCCTCATATGCCCATAGTGCAGTAAACAAAGTAATATATATACAACATTATTCAGCAAGACTTCTTCATATAAATCTCCAAAGTTTTCACTCATTACATTTACTACACTCTGATGAAAATCTAAAACTGAGTAAAACCCATAAATTCAAGATAGAATTTCTTTTTCTTGTGCTCAACCAAATGAGTATTTTCCATTTGCATACAGGTAACTTCAGAAGATGTGGAATTTCGGGGTCAGAATAGAAAAGGCTTCCATGTCTTTGACGATTTCCTCACTTCATCTGTGGGAAAAGATGACGATGCATCATTGGAGCATAAAGAATTTGACAATGTCATTGCAAAAGCTGATAATTCTTATAGGTCTACTTGATAAATGCAATGGATCCTTTAATGTGCAGCACCCATATTGTAGTGCCAAACAAGAAAGTAAGGATAGAGGCTCCAAACAATGCAGTGCCCATTATGTAGTCTGTGTTTGATATCGACCAACGCTCAAGTGAGCTTATTCAACGTACAAAGGAAGCTATGAGGAGCAGTTTTGGTGTTGAAGCTGGAGCTTCTTCTTAAGCCTTGAAGTGGGTGGCCTTTGCTTCCTTCATTTGAATCCGGGGTTGTCTTTACAGTTATAAGAATAAAGATTGGTTTCATGGGCAAAGAATTCACAATTCAAAAGACAAAATTGTTAGCATATATTTTTCTTGTAATGAAACTGAAGACAGTGCTAAGCAATTAGTTCTTTTATGCTAATTATGTTCTGCTGCTGCTCTCTCTGTTTCAGACTGTTAAAGCCCATTTTAGAGTTTGCGTAAAGGTCTCCTTGTAATAGCTAGAAGAGGATGTCATGGCAAGATTATTTCATCATGATTTCATAATTATCAATAGAAATTTAACATAGAGAGATTTTTATTTTGTTGAAATAAATTCTATGTTTAATGAAAATTCCTTTTATTGTTTTTTAATGATAAGATAAGATTAGAGAACGCTAATATTAGGTTAAAGAAAGTTAAGACTAGGTAAGGTTAAGTAGTTGAGTATAATGTGATATATATATATATATATTAGAAGCCTAAATAAATTTTCTACAGAAAAAAGTAGTAGCAAAAGATAAAATACTAAAGAACAACAAATCATGAAAGCGTTTTTTGTAAAAACGCTTTTCATGTTCTCCAAAAGCGTCTGTTGTAAAGACGCTTTTAGAGTGGGCATGAAAGCGTCTTTACAAGAGACGCTTTCATGCGTTTCATGTTCTTGCAGAAGAACAAATCATGAAAGCGTTTTTTGTAAAAACGCTTTTCATGTTTTCCAAAAGCGTCTGTTCTAAAGACGCTTTTAGAGTGGGTGAAAGCATCTTTACAAGAGACGCTTTCATGCGTTTCATGTTCTTTACAGCACAGAAAAAATAGACGCTATCTGAAAGTGGGTATTGGCATGAAAGCGTCTTTACAAGAGACGCTTTCATGCCTCACTGAGACTCTTCTGCTTACGTGGATTATCCGAAATATTAAAACTTTAATTTTCTTTTTCCACCTGGACGGTACTGTATTAAGTTGGGTATATTTGGTAAAACTTTAACAAGTTAGATATTTTTAATTTAATTTTGATTTTTTGAGATAATCAAGAAAAAACCCCTTCTTTTGAGAAAAAACAGAACTTTAACGATGAAAAATCAAACAGAGAGCATTAGTACAAGAACCCAAACAGAAAAAGCACCAGAAAAATCTGCATGCATCCAAAACCTAACAATCCCCCAACATAGTCCCAGCCGATTAAACCAACATGTCTAACGTAGACACTTAGTCTGATTTAGCAACCATACCGAAATTGGAAAACCATTACTCCAGGGAGAAACAAAAACCCAAGAACTAGGTCGCAACTTCTACTTCTCCCAAACCTGCACTCCATTTTTCATCTAATTGTTTAAAACCCTATCATTCCTTTGGAGCCAAGCAGACCACCAAACAGCAGAGAAAACAATTAGATCAATTAATTTATACTTACTCCTTCCTTGCTTAAGGCATTTGGACAGATATTTGTACATATAAGAATTTGTAGAATTGATTTCTTACTGGCAAGGATGGCAAGGCACAACATTTTTTTCCCAATGTTGTTAATTGTGTCTTCAAGAAGGAAAGTCAATTGAGCAGCTATTTTTTCGTTGCAAATCTCCAAAGAGGTATGGAGGATTAGGGAGAATGTTGTGCAATGATCTTTCAAAAGAAACCAGATTTTAGATGAGTGTGAACTTGGGTGTTCTTGACGATGAAACAAATAACTTCTCTAGTAATAAATTGAATCATTTGGAGTAAATGAAATTCTAGAGTATTTGAGGATATTTCAAAAGAGATCTATGACATTTGAGAGTTTTCTAAGCTTGCAGCTGCAACTTCGATTTGTTGTCATAGTCTAGTAGGTGGGTGTGAAATTTATGACTGGTTTAGGATTGGCAAATTTCATTGTAAGTAGCAGCATATGGGCTTCAATTTCTAGTACCTCTGGAGCTCCTGTAAACCTGTCTTGTAATTATTGAAAGATTTAGAGACAAATATTGAAACCTAAAGAAATAAATAGCACAACCTAAATAAATAACTAAACAAACAAACATTATGATTTGCTTGAGATAATAAGAAGGGCATTCTTAATATCTTTATATTATTGTAAAATAATAATAAATTTTTATGTAAATGTACAATAATGTAGGGTAAATAGAGTCGGTTAGTGGATGGGAGAAGAACCACCCTCAACACTTAAACCACCTTTCAACAATACTGCTAAAGAATTGACATATTATTTGAAGACAAGTTAAATTTACATGTATTATTGATGATTTAAAAAATACTCATTCTAATAAGAAGTCAAAACTCACACTATAATGTTGATGTGTACCATATGGCTTTCCAATAATACTTCCAAGATTTAGATTCTCCATTACCTTTGATGCAAAGAAGTAGATCATTAAACTTAGTCAAATCCAGAAGCATGTGAGACATAAACTCCAAACTAAGCAGGTGGTGAATTTTATCATTAATTTATACATTCCATACTTGGTTGCTCTTAGGTCCAAGAAGCACAAAAAAGCATGTTTCCTCAGTGATGTCGTTAATTTCAACTTTATCAGCATAAAATATATACCTACAATAACACAAAGTAATGGATTACCAAAACATGTTAAATGCAAAAAATCATATTCAAGTCACAATTGATAATAAGATATGATACAAGTATTGAAACAATAAAAGGCCCAAGTAAGAATGAGTACGCGACATCAAAATTGAATATGTTGATGGCTAAATCCAAGCAAACAAAGGCATAATAAGGTTGTTAAGGTGGCTAACATGAGGGAAGTGACATCAAAATTTTGAAACATCAGATACGTGGTGGTTAGTTTGAATATATATGCCATCCTTTAAACCATCATACTACCTAAGTTGCAAAATCACATTGGACTATTTTTCTGAAAGAATTTGTGCTCTGTGAAAAGTTTAAATGCATAAGTTTCATTAAAAGAAAAAATATATACATGCAAGTACACGAAGCACCAAGACTTTCCTACTAAAGAAAGTGTAATTGAAGAAAGAAAAAAACATTTGAACCAATGGGCAGACCTTGGTCACAAAAGTGATATCATCTAGTCTAGAAAGAAAAGTAGCAGAAGGCACCTTTTCACCCTTCTGCAACAAATTCAATCTTTAAAACTGACTATATTCACATTTAGAATGGTACTTAGGTAGGAGAACCAACTATTTCAAACATTCCTTTTCTAAAGGTTGAGAAAAGAGATAAAGATTTATGCCGCTAGAAAATCTTTTGTGTCATTTAGATACCTATACATACTCAGATTTTTTCAAAAGTATGCCTAAAGAAATTTATCCAAAAAAAGGGAATCTTGGGCAGCTCCATCTTGAATGGACAAGGGGTAGTTTTGACATAATACAACCATCAGGATGTTGCTTTTGATAAAACTACTCTGACATGACATTAGTCTAGCCATTTTGTAAAATAACATGGAAAGTATCCTTTCCAGGAGCCACTTCAGGAAAAACAATTGACCGTCACAGTGGTTATCATGATCATAAAGAATCATGTTAAAAGAAAAACATAGCACCATTTTGCACATTCTAGATCTTACAAAATTAAACCAAACTACAATATAAAAATGTTAAAGTTTGGGTAGAATTTTTAACATGGAAACCTGCAATAGTGCAACAGACATACTTTCTGAGCATTTCAGTAATGCTTCCACATGTTATTGGCGAGACTACCAATGTTATCGCATTTTTCTGTGAACAAAGGGCACTTGATAATGAGGATGAATCCTAAAACTACCTGGAAAACTCCATGTAAGAGAAGAGAATGTTTTGCAGATAACAAGCAACTAAAAGATAGAAGTCTCTAGAAGTTACCATCACCCATGCATGAGCAATATCAATGGTCCGAGCAGTTGGAGTAACAAATACAGTATCACATCCCTGCTCTAAACAGCTCCAGTTAACCAACCAGCAATTAACAAATGAAACAATCTAGATATACACTACAAGAATGATTAAGCTCCAGGAATATTACCTGTCCTTCATGAAGCTGTTCAAAATTTGCAGTACTTTGGTTGTGAAGAAATTGGGTTCTGTCTTCTCCACTTACTGCATGTCAATTCAAACCATAGATTTCACAAACAAGGAAAATTAAACACATCAAAAAAGATGTATTTTCATGGTGGAGTAAAATGGAAGCTCAAGTTGAACTAAAAAAACAAAGGAAGGAATCTCAGGAGAAATTAACAAAGCCTTTAGAATATTTTGCAATAAACACCTTGAAATCATACATAAAAATAAATAAAACATCAACAGAGACCTATCTCAGCTTATCTGCAGCATCATTCCCCCGACAATTCCACAGACATTGACATTATTCCAAACACTATCCAATTTGGAACATTCCATGAACTCTGTTTTCAGAATTGACCATAGTCATATCAAAGTAATTTCCAAGCAAAATAATTATTTAATAAAGATGATTTGGCCAACATGGGTTTGCTAAAAGAAACCTATTTCCTCAGCAAGGCATCTTCTTAATTGATGTAACACTCATAGGCGACGTATTTTTCTAGCAGCTTGAGACGTAATTACATTCTTGTTTTTTATTTGAGAATTGGGATATTACTTTTTCTGGCATCAATTATCAAATCTCCAAGCCACATCCCAAAGTACAAAAATACATAAATAAACTAGCTTAAAAACAGATTAACAATAATCTTGGGATCATATAATTACTGAAAAAAAATTTTAATTTACTATCAAAATTGAGAACAAATTTGTGGGTCCCATGGCCGAGTTTCAACAACTAATATTTGGCCCAGTGGCCGACCTCCAACTGATAAACAGAATTAAATATGATGGGTCACATGCTCTACAACAAGAAAATAAAAAATAAGGTTCATTTCTTACAACGTCCTCAACTGAGAAGCATACTACTACTGATAATTTTTTCACATTACTTGTCAGTACAAGTATCTTTAATGGTTACCTGAAAAAGAGCGAGTGGGGTGAGCTCGAGAGCTCAGTGGATCATACACAGTGCATCTCAAACATTATTAGAGTCAAAATACAAAACATGCAAACACTTATCAAGCAATATGTGATTCAATAGTTCAATTGTTTTAAGTTGACGTTAAGACCGAAAGAACCTTCCTCGGTATCCCCCATTAGGCCCAGAATATCAAAAGTAATGCCCACAAGCCAGTTACATATTCATGACCCTATCTTAGGAGTGAAGTCTCAACTCGAATATCAGTCTCATCTCACTACTGGCACAGTAACATTAAGACCCTCCTTGGGTTGGGAACACCCACGATGACACTAGATCACTGTCACAGTATCAACATCACCATGCCAATACATGGTTAGATCTATTAATCATCTTTATTTAGTGACCACTAGTATACTTATAGTATCATTATTACAAAAATAAACAACACATTTAATAAATTTCACAAGGCACATACGACACATCTTCTAAATAGGTTTTGAAGCACACAACATGTTATTCAACACTATAAAAGATAAGAAATCATCCCAACAACTATCAAACATATCCCTAGCATGCTTCTAAACATTCAATAAAAATAAACAATCAATCATGCTTCGTATTTAAAACTAAAATAATACTAAAAAGTATGGATATTCATCTCCACCTTGATAGTTCACTCCCTTGAATCCTTGTGTTATTATTTCAACTTGTTTCGAGTCTTTAACATTTAAATATTGACACTATTAGTTTTAGGAATTTACGTTTTAAAAATATAATTTAATAACTGTCCATGAATGATATCCATGTACAGTATCACACCCGTGAACAATAGTCTTAAACAGTGGTCGTAAACAATAATCATGAACAGTTATTGTGAATAGTACTACAATTGTGAATAGTACCATAGTAGACATAAACACTATCGTAAGATGTACTATGGTATTTATAAACAGTACTGCAATATCTAACATGAAAAGTGAATTTTTCTATACATGTTTCTTCCATCTCTTGTTCTTTTAACATCCTAATACCTCAAATCCTACACAACTAAACCATGCATAGAGACTTAGATAGAGTTATTATACCTGCTTTGATTCATAAAGTCCTCCGGTTGAACACTCAAAAAGAGGTTCTTACCACTGCCATCCAGTATTTTGGGTTTCTCCCTTCCTACTAGTAGAGTTGCTATGTAGAATAACTAAGAAATGCAAGATTGCCAAGAAAATGGTTAGGAGAGCAAGAAGAGAAGAGATTGTTTGAGAATGAGATACTCAGGGAGAGGGGGTCTTTATATAGAAATTTTAGGCAAAAAAAGACGGACATGAACAGTGTGTAACAGTAACTATGAACAATGCTGCCGATTTGTTATTTGTCTTCACCTGAACAATGCATAACGGTAGCCATGCACAGTGCTGCCAATTTTTTATTTATCTTCACGTGAACAATGCGTAATAGTAGTAGTGCACCATGCCTCCGAGTTGTTATTTGTCTCCACGTGAACAGTGCGTAACAGTACTCGTGCATAGTGCTACCAATTTGTTATTTGTCTTCACGTAAACAATGCATAATAGTAGCCGTAAACACTATAATAAATAGTAACTAATGCCTTGAAATTTATCATAGAGTTGGGGTTATTTTGTACAGCTTTTTGAAAAGTTGGTGCCTACTAGCTATACCCCAAAATTTTCTTAAAATTTAGAAATAAATAATAAAATAAAATTAATATGGAATAGTTTAATAAATAAATTACATAAATTGCAAAACCACTTGAAATAATGAATGAATAGGAAATAAAATATTTGAAAATAATATCTAAAATTCTCAAGGCAAAAAAAAACCTAAGGATGACATAAGTGGACCCTAAAAGTGGAATTTGACCTTTAGAGGTAAAATAGCAATTCCACGACCTAAAGGTAAAAAGGTCATTTACAAAAAATAAACTTAAAGAAACTCATAGTAGGGTTTTCTTGAGAATTTTCACAACTTTCTGTGAAAAACCAACCTTAAGGGCAAAATGGTAATTTTATCACCCAACGTAAAAGAAACATTTTGTATGGAAAGCGACTTATAGAAGTCCACAATGATGAATAGAGAATAATTTTACACAAAGATTATCATTTTGACCAACTAGAGATAAAATAGTAATTTTGTCACCTGAGCATAAAATGGTCATTTTACCTAAAACTTGCCACATGTACACATATTAAACTGACATGTAGATATTTTTTTATAAAATAGAACATAATTAAATGTTAAAAAAAAATTTGAAAAAATTATAAATTAATTGAATTAAAAAAAGATAAAAATATAAAATAAAGTATATGGTACATATAGAGGAAAATGTACATAAGCATAAATTTAACTAATAAACTCTAGTAAAATTAACACATGAAATAAGTTCAATTTTCACGAATAAAATGTTAACATATATAAACTCATAAAATGATAAGAAAAATGATCAAAACAAATCTGTAAAAATCAAAAGAAAAAATTGAATTATAATTAGTATTGTGTGAGTCCAAAAGTTTTATAACTTAATACTGACATGTGGCCAAGCATTGAGTCCAAGAGTAATTTAAGAAAACGACATGGAAGCATGGGAATAACCCTATGTGGCACCATCATGAGAAGATGGAGTAAAAGTAGGTTATTTAGCAGATAAAATCCTATCTCACAAGAATCTTATCCAAAATCAAACTTCTCTCTATCCTAGGAATCCCATCTCAAACAAACAACCAAAACTCTATCTTAGGAATCTTATGTCAAACAAACAACCAAAACTCTATCTTAGGAATCTTATGTCAAACCAACAACCAAAACTCTATCTTAAACAATCCTACAAATCTTAACATTTAAACAATTGTTAACTTTTGCTAAAGCCACCAAATCACATATTTCTATATTTTCCACACCCTGTGTGAGTAAATTAAAGGTGGGATAAGAACAAAAGGTAACCTCTAAGACCTAGTCAAAAGCCTAAGTGATAACGATCACTATCTATCCAAAATTCCGCAAATTAGTCATGACTATTCTCTTGCCATTTGCAAATCGACTTCACTTTCTCCTTTACCTCCCTTCTCTCAGACCCAAGTCATCCCAAGAGAAAGAAGGGTGAAGCACCACAAGATCGGCCCTGTATGCTTTGTTATGCACATTTTCTTTTCTTCTTCTTTATGGTTCTTTTTCTTTTCTTTTCTTCAATTAAGTCTTCTTTCATCTTCAGTTTGTAGCCTAGAACAATTGTGAAAGAAACCATGAAAACCACAAGTCCAAACACCCAAGACGTTAAGGGTATCACCTTCAAGAAACCCCTCAATCTGATCATTATACTAGTTTCTAGTCCACTATAAGTTCATTGATGGTTTCTTTTCCTTCTTTTATCATTCCATAATTTTACCAACGGAAGATCAGTGTTTTTCCATCCACAAATTAATCCTCAAAAGTCCAAGGAAACCCTAAGGGAATAGTTCATTCTTGATGTTTCCCAAAGAGAGGCCATCCATATTTGAAAAACCTTGAATCCTACAATTAATTAGATATTTACCTTCTACATCAAAAATAAGATTTAAATGATATTTTATTCTTTTGGAAAAGGCCATAGCCAGTCCTAAAGCCTTAGAAAACATCAATTAAAGTCCTTTATCAAATATTCCAAAGTAGAGTCCATCAATACGCGCTCTCCAAGCATTTCAAGGAAAGTTCTATGGAAGATATACCTTCCTAGATCTTTTAATTTTCATATATAGAAATGTTATAGAATGCTTAGAATGAGATTAGAAACATATTTCTAATGGTGTTTATTAGGATACAAAGATTTTTTTTATTTTTTGTTTTGTTTTATTTATTTATTTATTTATTTTGGAAAAGAAACTAGGTTATATATTAAAAAGGAACAAGTCTGCCTGATGAGCTACCTAGGCATAGGATTACAAAACCTATAAAAGATTCTGACAATTATATGGTCAATCCCCAAATTTGTATCCTTAGTTAGAGATATATATTGAGAACAAAATTATGCATATCTCCCGTATCATCCCAACTGTCCTAGCTTTGCGCCTGCGAAGATCCTAGCATTCCTTTTCTCCCATATGTTGCATCAGATAGCAAACAAACTTGTCCTTCAATACTGTTTGATAGTATTTGAAAAAAGACTATCTGGAATCGTGAAGATGCCATCCATAGAGGAAGAGGTGATTTTATTACACTGCCGCTACCATTTCTTCCATAGGTCCCTCAAAACTTTGCACTGCTCAAACAAGTATTGTGTTGTCTCAATGTCCGTCTTGCACAAACGACACATGGATGGGTTGAGTGAGTAAGTGGGAAGTCTCCTTTGTAGTACTTGTGTGCTATTCAACTTATATAAATTGATAAGACAAGCTAGGATTTTGACTTTCATTGGGACCTTGTAGTCTAAATGAAAGCTACGTTGGAGAAGGAATGATGTTGATGCCCAACATCCAGGTGCAACATGAAGGACATGACAGAAAATATGTGGTGGGAGGCCCCAATCCGCACAGATCTATCCTCCTCTTTCGATGGTTGATATGCATTCAAGATATTCAACAGTTGGGTTATTTCCCCCATGTAGTTGTCCCCAATGTGCCTACTCAGGTGCAGATTCCAAGCTCAACTCTCTCTCTCCCCCCTATCTTGCTATGTATCAAGATACATAGATTAGAAAATAGAAATATGAGTATTAATGATGTATGTGGATAAAATAATGCATTGCATTAAGGTATATGCATTATTAATCATGGCTGAAAAATAATCAGCCAAATGTACGTAATTTAGACTCTGGCGTCAGTCATTAAAAAAGATCAAAGTCACGCTGGGACATTATTTTACATGAGCATAGGTTTGGATATGAAAATTATGCATAAAAAGTAAGTAAATATGCTTATAATAAAGTGAAAATATGTGTCATTTTTCGTACTTAGGTAAAATAAGAAAATAATCATTTTGCAGAATGTAAAAATTGATGCTTAAATATTATTAAAAGTCATATAAAAATATAATAATAATATACATTTATAGGTCATGGCCTCAGGGTTGAAAAATAAAACCCTTAACACATTGGAATTTCATTATTAGTAAAATAAAGTTTGAAAATGTAAAAATAAGAAAATAAAAGGTGAAAACTAAAAAGTTTAGATTGCTGAAAATTAGTATAAAATAATAAAATTTTTATTAAAAATATTAGTAAACATAAAATAATCATTTTATGCGTCTATAATGGATAATTAAGTCCAATATCATGCAAAATATGCATGATATTTTTGGTTGGACTCAAATTAATCATGGAATGACCAATAAAAATCATTTTGGGATGAAAAACAATGTTGGTCAAGTCTACAATGAAAATTAGCACAACAGTACACTAGTCTCAGTGGCAGTGCCCCCATTATACTGAAAATGGTATCAAGTTATAAAATTAAAAAATAAAATTTTAAAATATCAAATTATTATATATTACTAAAAATAATATTTTATATGATCTAGATCAATATCTCGAATAGATCCGAACCCAGTATGATTCTTGAGGCATCAGAGTGCTAGTACAAGTAGAGATGACAACCAGATTTCAATTTATTATCTTGATTTAAATAATGCATGCATGATACTTTGCTTAGTCTTAGGCTTGTGAATTAATGGATCCGATTTTGATGATAATATTATGTGTGTTAGATATACTGATTACATGCATAATGAATGTACTAAAAAAGTAAAAATTTTGCATACTTAATCATTAAATTATTGTGTTTATTATGAATTCAATGATTTGTATACAAGTCTCATGTTGAACTGTTCACATGATGCATTGCTTGGATTAGAATCTTGATCTAGCATGCTTTGTTGGTTAAATACACTAAAAAAAAAGATAAATTAAGATTGTTAACCACGTATCAGGGTGATAACATGCCCTTGGTGTCATCGTGAGTATTTCTAACCCTGGACTCGGCTTAGATCATTTATTTGCTGATATATTTATTGATTTTGATATAACTGATTAAATGGGACTAAGAGCCACATTTGACCTCACTCCACAAATAGGGTCCTGAATAAATAACGGACCTTTAGGTGTTACCTCTAGATGATATCTCAAATCATAAAGAGACACCGAAGGTAATCTCTTTTGGGCCTTAATAACAACCTTAAAAATAACATATTGTCTAAAATGCTTAACATATGGAAGTGCTTCATTTGTGCACTTGATTTGATTAAAAAAAAAAATACTTTGAAAATTTGGTATAATCCAATTAGCTTTTCGAGCTCACCACTTCATCTAACATTTCAAGTAATCGGTGATATGAAGCCATTGAGCGTGTTTAAAAAAGATTTCACCATTGATATCTCAAAGGATGTCAAAGCAGTTGAGTACTTTATACCTATGTTTTTTTATTTTCTCCATGTTAGTGTGGTTAGGAGGCCATGCGACCCAATGTGAATCAATCAATTTGATTTTTAATTTGTTTAAATAATTAGTCAGTCAGCAGAGTACCTGGAATTATTTGTTTAACAGACATTTGTTATTACTTCAGTTATTATATTGTCCTTTGTGATTTAAATCTTGTTTATGATTTAGTTCGGAAATGTGAAGCATCTTGGTATGTCCAAGATGAGATCAGACACTCAGTTAGAGAAAAGGATTTAGTAATATGCCATCTCTCGAGTAGCCCTATTGTTTATTATCTCATCAGCATTGATCCTCAAGAGGCGGGTTGTTACAGCCAGCCTCACAAAATATAGAAAAATTACATTTCCACCTAAAATCAGTCTCAAAGCACAAGTCACCAAAAGACCGACAAACTACCTTCTTTTTCTTCGAAAGTAGTGTAGAACTAAATAAATATAAAATTAACAAGATGTAGAAGAGTGGCACCAAAATTTCAATGATGTTTCACGTGTTTTTTGTCGTTGAAGAATTAACCTTATTGCATTTTACTACTAATTGAGTAAATTATAGATTCACAGTACAAATGCTTTAATCATTGTAACTAGAGAATAATTGCTCACTAATATTTCTTTTTTATTGTATACTTTTCATCACTTTCAAATAAAAGGATAGACCTATTTAAATAGTAGACCAATGGATACAACCAAAAAGACACGTATGTTTTAGTTTAACCAAAAGTCATATACAGTTTTCTATAAACCGTTTCTAATAACGGTTTCAATTAACCGTTTCCAACAAACCCCCACTCGCACATGATTATATACATATATATATATA
>JAJIYU010000774.1:0-44137 GCA_030144865.1 Tinospora cordifolia | reverse complement strand
GGATATGAACTGTTGAAACTAACAGATAAATGAGGAAAAGAAAAAGTAATATCCCCAGTTCTCAGATAGAAAGCAGGACTGATTGCACTCAGAAGAAATGACGTCTCAAGCCACGAGACCACCACGTATGTGATAGAGAAAGAACGGGAGCTGGGGGTGTTACAGCTGAATATTACTGCAAATTCATAAAAGATTTCTCTAAGTTAGCAAGTCCTATGACAAAGTTGACCAGAATGGGAAAAAAGTTTATTTGGAATGACAAGTGTGAGCAGTCATTTCAAGAGTTGAAGAAAAGATTAACTACAACACATGATCACACCCACTCATGGTGTGAAGTACACCCTATGCATAGACGCATCACTGAACGGTTTCGGTGCAGTGCTAATGCAAGAGGGACAGGCAGTGGGTTATGTTTTATGGCAGTTGAAGCCACGTGAGCAGAATTACCCCATACACAATCTGAAACTTGCAACGATTATGTTTGCACTGAAGATTTGGAGGCACTATCTTTATGGTGAGAACTTTGACTTATATTCAGACCATAAGAACCTCAAATATATCTATACTTAGAAGTAACTGAATCTACGTCAGAGGAGATGGCTAGAGTTACTGAATGACTATGACTTTCAGCTATTCTATCATCTAGGTAAGGTAAATGTTGTTGTTGATGCGCTTAGCAGAAAATCCAGCAGGAAGGAGGAAGAAGTGGGACAGATGTATTAGCTGATCAATTAGTATAATCTGGGTATAGACACTGATGAGCAGCAAACATATCTGATACCTTGATTTGCCAACTAGACATTTTATGCTAGATCAGATATGAACAGAAAATGGATAGATGGATTTTATATTTGATTGAGGGCGTCAGACAGGGCAAACATATGTATTTTAGACTTGATAGGGATGGTGTATTAAGGTTGGGGGATAGAATTTGTGTATTCCATTCTGGATAGGCGAAAAAAAATCATACTGGGTGAGGCACACTAGACCAGATATACTATGCATCCAGGTGGGGATAAGATGTACCAGAACTTGAAGAAGACCTTCTGGTGGAGAGGGATGAAGAGAGACATAGCATGGAATGTCTTGTAGTGTCTGACTTGTCAGCAAGTAAAGGCCAAACACAGGAAGCCATCAGGACTATTGTAGCTACTTTCGATTCTAGAATGGAAGTGGGATAGTGCTGCAATGGATTTTTTCAACGACCTGTCGAGAAGTCAAAGAGGAGAAGACACCATATGGGTTATCGTCGATCAATTGAGGAAGGTAGCGCATTTCCTACTTATTCGATCTACTAATATAGTGAGTAGACTGGGTGAGCTATATGTTTGAGAGATAGTAAGACTACATGGAGTTTTGAGAATGATAGTGTCAAACAGAGATTCCAGATTTTTGTCTCAGTTCTAGTAGAGCTTACAGAAGGAATTGGGAACTAGACTCACCATGAGTATAACATTTCACCTACAGACAGATGGGGAATCAGAAAGGGTCATTCAAATACTTGAAGATATGTTTAGAGCATGTGCCATGGATTTCAGAGGTAATTGGAGCAAGCATCTACATTTAGTTGAGTTCACCTATAATAATAGTTATCAGGCAAGCATCAGGATGGCTCCGTATGAGGCGCTCTATGGCAGACCCTATAGATCACCATCTTGTTGGTTAGATTTTGAAGACCAAGTACTCACTGGACCCGAGTTGATTAAGGAAATGAACCTACAGGTTAAGCAGATTCAGAAGATGCTAGCTACAACACATAATAGACAAAAGAGCTATGCTAACAGGATAAGGAAACCTTAGAGTTTCAACCAGGTGATCGAGTATTCTTGAAGATCAACCCACATAAGGGGATCAGACGATTTGGAATGAAGGGGAAGCTAGCACCAGGGTATATCGGTCCATTTGAGATTCTTAAACGGGTCGATGCATTAACATATGAGCTGGATTTGCCAAATAGAATGTCCTCAATCCATAATGTGTTCCATGTTTCGATGCTGCAGAAGTACTAGCTAGATCCTTCACATGTTATACACTGGGAGGATTTTGTACCTCAAGATGATTCTACTTATGAGGAGCCAGCCGTCCAAATACTTGATTGTAAGGTACAGAGTCTCAGGACCAAGGATATACCCCTAGTCAAGGTCCTGTGAAGCTGTTGAACAATCCTTTACACGTAAGTTACAAGAAAATATATATCATCCTAAGCTTAATTAATTTCAACTTGACAAAGCCTGAGCAGATCTATTGAAAAAGTTGGGCTGCATTTAGCTAGAAAGCTTCAAAATAGGAAATAAAGCGTGCATGCCTTTGAAATTTTGAGTTATACGCCTTTGAAATTTTGAGTCATATCTATATATATGTGTGTGTGCATGACATCCTCACTACTCCAAGACCATATATTCATATCAATTAGTCCTACAGATTTTTTTTTTTTCAAAAATATATTATCTTGCTAGAAAATGTAAATTATAGTGAATATCTTCAAGCTGGTATTGTCAAATTCAAATCCAACGAGGTAGAGAAAATTGACATTAATCACTTACCAATCAAAATAATTAGCTTCGAGACCTATCTTTAATTTAAATGTAAAACAGTCTTACGTTGCCATATGCTGCATACTTCATTATGTATAAATTAAACATTTATATACCATTGAACACTATATGCTGAGGTTAGGATGACAAGATATATATATATATATTATATATATGTAATTAAATATTATATAAATTAAATATTATATATATATATATATATATATATATATATATGTAATAGCGTGTCAGTTTATGATAATTAGACTTTGAACCAGTCTCTTTGTGGTAGATGTATAATTGATTATAGTAACATGCATGGTAGAATCAAAATAACCATTGGCTATAATATTATGACTAGCTAATCACCTCGACAACAAAAACATAAATAAATCATAAGGATAGGCATAGTATATATTAAACCAAAACATGTTTTATACATAAACAAATATAGGAGTTTTTATAATTGAAGACCTTAGCCTTACTTTTGTGTATAATTTTATGTATGTTCACATCATTAATCTCATAATATGGAAGATAAAAGCTATAGAATTGACTTTTACTCTTTGTGACATAACAAAAGGTCTCTAATTATAATATATAGCTTATTTTAAACAACAGGATCTAGTGGCTTATATATATATATATTTATTTATTTATTTATTACTAATTTATATTTCTTCCATCAGTAGAAATGTACGGCTTATTCTTTCAAAATATATTTATTTTCTGAAAAAAG
Source organism: Tinospora cordifolia (assembly GCA_030144865.1). Taxonomy (NCBI): domain Eukaryota; kingdom Viridiplantae; phylum Streptophyta; class Magnoliopsida; order Ranunculales; family Menispermaceae; genus Tinospora; species Tinospora cordifolia. Next base: position 40,864 of record JAJIYU010000774.1, on the reverse strand, counting down.
AATTATTAGAATCTTTGACCTAAAATTAGTATGCCGCCACGCAATATATTATGTCTTTCATCAGTAGAAATGTACGGCTTATTCTTTCAAAATATATTTATTTTCTGAAAAAAGAATTATTAGAATCTTTGACCTAAAATTAGTATGCCGCCACGCAATATATTATGTGTCTCGTGAAGCAAGCGAAGTAGTGCTTTCGGTATTTATTGATTTGTTTATTACATTATTTGGAGTTGAGTCACGCCACTCGGTTGACTGTGTCAAATGAATTCAGTCATGCTGCAGTAAGTGGGGGCGGGGTAGTCAAATTGGCTGCATTTGCGTCATGGTAAAGTATAAGCTTAATCCAATTACGTTGGATAAAAATAAATAAATAAATAAATAAATAAAAGAAGGCTTCAACCCTGTTGAGCAATGAATGAAAGCTTCGATCTAATCAAAGAAAGAAAGTCCTTAACAAATTCTTTAATTTTTTGTAGTCGTTCACTTGGTGTATTATTTCTTCTCCAATCTTACGTTAATCACAAGATTTGATCCAGATTTCTTTTGTAGGTATGTACCAAACTTCTTAATGTATTCGAAGAAAATTATAATTCATGTACTTTTATTAAACCCAACCTACTCCAATAGACCTTCTACACTTGACTAAAATTAAAGTTGGACCTAGCCTTCGTCATTTTTAGCTTGTAAACTTGTATTGTACTTTCAAAGCACAGGTAATAATTTATAGTAACACATAATAACTTGACTTCAATATGATATGCATTTAATGGATTTAAATTTAACATAAATAAATTTGGATCAAAACAAGTTAAACACAACTAAATTTCAGATCATATATATGTTGATTTATTAAATCTAAAAATAACATGTTTAATATGATTATAAATAAGTTAAAAGATAAATTTTAAATAGGTTAATTAAAATTAATATATTGATGACATAATGTTTTTATTATTTAATTTTTAATTTAATTTTATTATTTTTTATGTTTTATATTTTTATTAACATTTTTTTATAAAAAAATAATGTTAAAATTAGGTACTAAAAATTAAATAGGTTATATATAAGTATATGAATATGACACGATTAATAAACTGGTTAAGTTTGAGTTTGCATGATTGACATAATTAATAAAAGGATCGACTTTGAGTTTGTAATATATGAGTAATACTCGTTAATGCCATAACATATTTATGACACAGTAAAATAAATTGTCAACCCTCCTTCCAAGCTCACTTCCCAAGCCTATCTCGTAATGGACATGATGCAACATTAAATCAAGGGAAAAGTACATATCTACATAATATTTAAGAATATATTACAAAAATATCATGTATTTCAATATTATATAGATATTTAATTTTTAATTACAAAAATATCAGAAATTGAAAAGCAGGAAAATCTCGTAAAATTAGCAATCGAATTTTTTATTACTGTTCATCACTCTCACCGAATTCCCTTTTGTTATTTCTTCGATTCTTGCTGAACAACTTCAGATTTTACAACAAAATCTCAGATCCTGATTTTCGAACCAAAATTCAGATTTTCTTTCGGCAAGATCACAAACCAGAAATTTACTCAACCAATTTCCTCTGCTTTTGCAACCACGAACCAGAAATTTGAACCCACAAAAATAAGATTTTTGAACCAAATGAAATCTGATTTTTTATGCCCCAAAAATCTAGATTTTCAAAGCCCTAATTTCGGATTTCTCCTTTCTTCTTTTAATTTAACATTCCTAAACATAGAAATTTTGAATCCAATTTTAGATTTTCAGGTTGCTCTCTTCAATTTCCAGCTCGTTTCAAACTCAGCGAATCCCAAGCTTCAGTTTTCTACTTTTTTCTCCTTGCTCTTCGATTCTTCTTGCTCTTCGTTTCTTCTTTCTCTTCAGTTCTTCTTCCTCTTAAACCTGGGATGTTCCTTCTGTTGCAGGATAAATACCATGTTCCCCTGTTCATAGAAGAGATCGTCTCCCTTCCTCTTAAACTTGTTTCAAGTTCCAGATTCACCGCCAAACTAGAATTTTCTGGTTTGGTCGTGACTTCCAATTTTTTTTTTGAAATCCAGATTTTTTTTGGATTATTATTTTATTTATTTATTTATCTATTTTATTTTTGTTCTTCTCTTCAAATTTCACTTTCAACTAAATTCTGAAGCATATTTTCGTATATTTTATTTATATTTTTTGTAATATGTATACTAAATATACCAAAATATATAGTCTGTAATCTGCATAACAGTTCTTTGTGCGCAGAATATATGCAAATATATCAAAATATACTAAAACCTGTTAAAGAGGTTTGTATATATTTTGGTATATTTGTTTTCTATATTATAAAATACAGGTAAATATATCATCATAATCTGTTCATAATCATTATATCATGAATTTTCTCATTTGAAATCGATATAGCTTATATGTGTACTAGAATATACCAAAATATACCCCGACCCATTACATAAGTATGGGTATATTTCTGAATATTTATGGTATATTTAGTATATTTCCTGTATATTTCAGTAAATTTGTGTATATTTATAGTAAATATATGTGTATATTGTACAAGACAGGTAAATATATCATCATAATCTATTTCATAATCATTATAGTTGATCTTTGTGCCGAAATATACCAAAATATACCGAAATATACCAAAATATACCAAAATATATTGAAATATATCAAAATATACAACAAAATCTCAGATTTTTCCCAAACTGCGAACCAGAAAATGAAACAACCCAAAAATCAAAAAAAAAATTTTTTACATTCAAGTTTCAAATTTTGTTTCCTCCATTTTTAATAATCGAAAACCAGGAAATGAACCACACAAATCAGCTACTGGCTTCGTTTGTTCTTGCTGAACATGAAATCCAAAACCAACAACCCAGATCTTTTTGTTTCTTCATTTTTACAGTTCACGGACCAAAATAAACAACCCAACAAAGTCTTAATTTTCGAACCAAAATTCAGATTTTCTTTTCGCAAGATCACAAACTAGAAATTTACTCAACCAATTTCCTCTGCTTTTGCAACCATGAACCATAAATTTGAACCCAAAAAAAGCAGATTTTTGAACCAAATGAAATCTGATTTTTGATGCCCCAAAAATCTAGATTTTCAAAGCCCTAATTTCGGATTTCTCCTTTCTTCTTCTAATTTAACGTTCCCAAACATAGAAATTTTGAATCCAATTTTAGATTTTCAGCTTGCTCTCTTTAATTTCCAGCTCGTTCCAAACTCAGAAAATCGAATCCCAAGCTTCAGTTTTCTGCTTTCTTCTCCTTCCTCTTCAGTTCTTCTTCTTCTTCTTTGGGATATCAGATATGATTCGTGCTAAGATCAAAGCAATCATGAGATTTGATTCTACTATTGCTTCTTCTTCTTCTTCTTCGCAATATCAAACCAATTGTGAGATCCATTATCCATTCTGGCTATGGCTTCTTTTTCGCTAATACTTCCAAAACCTAAATCAGAGATTTGTATATTGATAAAAGTGTTAATATTTTTTAAAAATTGATAAAATTGAAAGTTTTTAAAATAGCAAAAATATTATTGATAATATTTTAAAAAAGTGATATTTTTTGTAATTTCTTCTTAAATCAAGTAGGTGTTACAAAAGTAAGAAACACCCAAGACACTAGGACAAGGCGGTAAAGCCCAACAAGTTAGCTGTAAGCCCAAAGTCTCCATCATGGGACATCCCTCATTAATTTTATTGTGGTCAAGCCCAACAAGTTAACTATAAGCCCAAATTCTCTGTCATGGGCCAACCCTCACTGATTTTATTAAGGGAATTACCTTGGGCCAAAATGAAGGGAAAATGGAAGAAGAGTTGGAACAAACTTGGAAACTGCTCTTCATCGACAAGGATGCAAAGCAAGGATACTTCTAGTTTCTCTCGAGGGACAAAAACATCTTGGAGTTTTCTGTTTTGTATTTTTTGTCCTTCAGTAATGAGTTTAATTGTGAGGCTCCTCTCACAAGACTTAGAATGATCCTAAGGGCATCAAAGAATGTTAGCATTAGTTGTGACTCTAGTTGGTCGTGGGTTAGGCTACCTCAAAATACTAAGAGAAGAACAAATGTATGCAAGTGTGCCTTAACTTGTTTCAAAAGTTGCTTAACAATTTTGACAAGCACCAAGTCATTTATATCTCAAGAGTAGAAATTATGCTTACAAATGCTCCAAAGCTTGCCTCAATATTAGAGGTTGAACTCATTTAGCGAGTCTATATAGAGTAGCTTCCAAATATATAAAAGCATCAAAGAGGCAAACCAATGACATTAGGTCTTTCAAGCGGGGCTAAGAACCTTTTAGATGGGCCCTATTATTAGGTATTTGAAGATTGGAAAGCTACCAAAGGACAAGGTGCTTCCATGGAAGATCCAAAGGCAAGAAATGAGAGATATCCTCAACAATGTTGAGTTTTATTGCTAAAGCTCGAGCCTGTTGAACTTAAAGTGCATGTGAGAGGACTAATCTCAACTGGCCCTTGAAGAAATCCATGAGGGCATATGTGAAAACCATTATGAAGGAAGAGCTCTATAATGCAAGGTTTTTTTCACAAGGATATTATTAGTGAGACATAGCCAAGACACCCTTCAAATAGCTAAAAGATGCGATAGCTGCCAAAGACATACCACCATTATTTGAGTACCTCCAAAATTATGAACACTGGTCCAAAACTAGTGGCCTTTTACTCAATAGGAAATAAACCTAATTGACCTTTTACCAAAATGTCAAGCGAAGGATAAGTTCACCATTGTTGCCACCATTTACTTAACAAAGTGGGCAAAAACAAAGCATTTAACTCAAATTATTGAGCGAAATATGAAGCTTATTTGATAATTGACTTTATGCTAATTTGATGTGTCACATGTAACAATATCCAACAATAATAACTAGTAAGATAGTGCCAAGCTCAAAAGGGTTTGCTCAAACTTGGGGATCTACCACTTCTTCTCCCCATTAGCTCATTCGAAAGAAAATGGACAAGTAGAGGCAATTACCAAGATTTTGAAGTACACTTTAAAGACATGGACTGAAGCAAAGAAAGGTATGTGTAGAAGAGCTCTTATTAGTGTTGTGGTTTATTGAGATCACTGCAACAAGTATACAAGATCGCAATAGTAATACAAGGTAAGATACCAGATATCGTCATCAGGAAATTGTTTAGGTTAATAATCTCAAATCCCAATTTTATTTTAGTATTAATTTTATTAAGGCTTAGAATCAAAGTTTGAATACTTTAAACTAAATTCAAATTGAAAATAAATGATTGTTGGTTTTTAAACTATTTCCATTAAGATTATAGGATAGTAAAATATTATGTATTCCCATTTAATCTTTAATTCAATTAATCTAATTTATATTTTTGTAGGTTATAACACTAATAATTAAAACCCTCTCTCAAGGCACTTTAATACCTATTAGTCGCTTTCCTAATACCCTCTTTTGATGCGTACAATTAATAAACTAATGCAATAAATACAATATTCACGTGCAACCTCCTATAGAATTTACAACCTCTTAGTCAATTGATCCCTCTAGGTTTATACTTTTATTATCCAATCATTAAACCTCTCTCTAGAGTTAGTTTAACAATCTAAGATCAATTTATAGATGACTAGTCAATAAAAAAATTAAGAACACAGAGTATAAAACAATACCTCAGAATAAATTAATTAAAATAAAAATCAAATGTTTCTACAATCTAAATTACATCCTTGAAATCAAAATAACTTAGCTGGAGATCATATATAGTTCACACCACAAATAATTAAATAAATCAAAGATCATACTCAGCAACTTTGATCTTGTTCTTTGTTTTCTCCTTCGTTCTGTTCTCTTTCTTTGCTCTGGTTGTCAAAAACAATTAGAACCAATAATAAGCATTATGAAAACACTAATACAATGATCTATTTATATTTGTCCACTTAAAGCTCGTAAAACACAACTTGAAAACCCGAAAAATTTGAATTTCTTTACGAATTGCTCTTCACTTTGCCACATTACCTCGGTACAGAACTGCGGTATCCAAAACTCACCCAAAAAACCACGAATTTGCAATTTCCTATTGCACTACTGCGATAGTGCATTCTGCTTCTCATTCTTAGTTTGTTTTTCTTCCCTTTTTGCATTCTTTTGAGTTTTGGCCATTTCTTTCCTTGTGTATATTTGTTCCCAGTCAATCTAAACCTGCACAAACAATAGAAAACCTTCCCCGGGCATTAAATCACTAACATAAATGCATAAAAAACATATTGAGATCCTCTAAATTATGAATATACATGCAATACTAATATAAATGATCATGCACCTAATTATAAATAAACATGTCATATTTCCTACTTAAACCTGTGACAACCCATAGTTTTGATATACAATTAATGGGTTTGATATATGTATTTTTCTAGAATTTTTTAATGGAAGTACATGAATTTTCTCAATTTTTTCCTATTTTTAATCATTTATTGAAGAGAATTTGAATAATTGGGAAAAAAATACAATTTTAAGAGAAAAATATATTAAATTATAAGTAAAATGTAATTTTTGGAAGAATATGATTTTTTGGAATGATTATTAAATTTTTAGAGTTATTATTAAATTTTTGGAGTAATAAATGCAAATTTTAGGGGAAAAATGCAATTTTTGGGTGGATTATTCAATTTTTGAAAAAATAATTGTATAAATTATGAAAATGGTGTATAATTGAAGATTTTGAAGAGATTGATGAATCAAGAAATGATAAAAATAATAAAGAAGAAAATTTGAAAATTTCGGATATATACATGTATATATATACATAAAAATGAGAAAATACAAAAAGAAAAAAAAACAAAAGAAAAAAATTTGAATTTTCGGACTGCACGGGCTGAAAAATAGGCGCACGGGTTGGGCCATTGGGACGGGCCCAAGCCCGCAGCAACACATAGGGTGTGCGAGCCTCTGGCCCGTGCCAGTTCGGCCCAGGTTCATGGGCCGGCCTGCTCGCCTGGGCAGCCCACGCGCCCATTTCCTTCTCTCCCCTCATTTTTTTTTTTGAAATTTCTTACATTTTTTTTAGCATTTTGGGTATGTTTCACAAGAGAATCCAGCAAAACACCTAGTTTTGGACCACAGGTTTTACCAATCAAATCCACCTCTTCATTAGGCCAATACATGGTGCCAACAAGTCACCATGCATGACAACTCAGGGGCCATGTGACACTCTCATTTGCCATGCAAGCCACATCATACATGCAACAAAAGCCTACATTTGAGCAAAAATCTCATTTTCTAGTGTCTATAACCCATTTTCTAAAGATCATATCTCCTTCATTCCTAGTCCATTTTCTCTGAAATTTGGCTCATTTCAAAGCTCTTATATCTCTATCACAGAACCCCCAAGCCCTTTGTCAAAATGCACAAGCACTAGAAAGGAAAAGGACCACGAAAAGGTGTTGTTGGACATTGTTGAAGCAGAAATCTGTAGAAAAATTGAGTTGTTTTGATCTTTGATTTAGTGATTGCCAGCCCATCCAAGATCCGTTCTTGAGGTAAAACCGCTCATTTTCTTCCTTGTCATGTGTATTTCGATCTCCAAGTGAGAGAAATTAGAAACTGAGATTCTAACATTCTTTTATAGAGCCTTGAAGTTGACTAGTTGCTCATTGTTTTAATAGTTTCAGCAGGAAATAGTTCTTGGAAGTGTTTTTGAGGCATCATTTGAAGAAACTAGGGACGTCCGTTTGGACTAAAATCTGAGACATTTTAAACATTGCACCAGAGGCTACAAGAAGGTATAAGCCCCAACCCCTAATCCTATGTATACACAATTTTATGTTCATGCCAAGATACCTACTTACATGTAGATTTCTAGTACTTAGAAAATATTTTGGAAACTATTGATATGTGCTAAGTTGTAGGGTGGATTTAGGAATGCTTATGGCCATGATTGCTTATTGTTTTGAGATGAGATTTGAACTACCAATATTCTGGAATCTAACTTATACAAAACATGTATGATAGGGCCTCAAATCAGTAAGGCAATAGATATGCTAAGGCACTTGAAAGACCATATAAAATTGAAGTTTTGAACAATCTGTTACATGATAGAAAAGTAGGAGATTAGTTGACTGACCAAACATAGGTATTTTGAGTTAAACTTTGGTGGAGATATCCCTGGGCATGTCAAGACTATGTGTACCAAATTTCAGCCCAATCAAAATTCGGTAAAGTGGTCAATTGATGCACTATTTTACTGTCTATCACATGAGGTACGGGATTTCACAGTCCCTGTTAATACACTTAGAAACTTTAGTAAATGGTGTCCAAATATCAGAATCTAAAATTATGGTGGAGACTTAGGTGGTGTAGATGAAATCTAAAAAATTTCACGCAAATTCAACTTATGGATTAGTCGCAGAAAAATTGACAAATTCACTGCGCAAAGAGGGCAAATGCTTGAGTTTGGGCTAAGTGTTGAAATTTGGGAATTTTTGCTTAATTGGCCCAATTGTGACATAAGTTGACCCAGTTGGACCCAATTGACCAAGGATAACCAAAATTGATCATGTTGACCAATTTTGACCAATTGACTAAGTTTGACTGATTGACCGGATTCAACCAAACTGGATTTGGGTCGGTCAAAACTAATTAGGGATATTCGAATAGGGAATTAAGCCACATTCTATAAAGAACTGAAATTAAGTTCAAATAATGCAGACTCGAGTGAACACTATGGGACGGGGCCGGTTGTTGATGAAACATCGATGTACGGGACCCGAGGTGAGTAGTTTGATTCAAGTGTTTTCTATGATTTGTATTCCTTGCATGAAACTTGTGTGAAATGACATGGTTTAAATGGTTTCGTGAGGTTGAGGTATATTTAAATGATGTGAAAAATGTAGATGTATATGCATAATGAGACCATAGGCTCGAGGGTCGAGCGTCGAGGTTAGGGTATTCGATGGGTACGCTTAGCTCACGACCCGCTCAAGTGGCCAGTATGCCTAACTCAAGACTCGCTCGAGTGATGACCATAGGTTGGGTTTGTTAATTTAACCCTAGCCTTGATACAATTTTTAATTGGCATGGATTTGAGATGTTTTCTAAAATTATTGCATTGTTCATAACTGTTTTTATACTATGCCATGCATTCAAATATTATATCATTTTTACTGATCATGCATACATGCACTATTTTAGAATGTTGGTTATGGTTGACATGCTGGTCTTATTACTCACTGATCCACCTTAATTTTAGGCTCACTACTTTACTAACATTTCAGGTTCTTCAGTGGCTGATAAAGGGAAGGGCGTGGTGATCGCCTAGTTCCCTTAACGACTTCTTGTCTCTTTTCTGGTCTTTTTATTTTAGAGGTCGGTCATTCTTTTGGGTATGTATGTATATGTTTGGTCAACTATGTATTTTGGACATGACAAATATGTAATATAATGATCACTTTTCGTTTGTTGTTTACTTTTGCCCTGAGTCTTTTAATTATTTTAATAGTGTTTGTTATATGAGATTGGAGGGGCTTAACAGTGGTTGGGTGAACTTGACATGGTGAGTGAGTTCGTTGGGTTACTGTGCCGATCAGGCCGCTCTTTGGCCTAGGGAAGGGGTCCCGACAAAACCCATGCAAAATATGTATAAAATATATATAATATTGTTAGTATGCAATGTAACTAATATGGTCTCTTCAATGGAAATCAGTGATTATTACTAGAGAAAATGACATCAATGATTACTAGTAGAAGAAAACCCTTCTTGTTAGCCTTTGGGATAAAGGTTGTCATCTTTCTCAAGAAAGGAATTCATACACTAAAGACTTGTTATTTCAATGAGCAATAGAACTCCAAAGAACTATAACCCGAGTTAGATTCCTTCAAGGAAAAAAGGAAGGAGTTCCAATTTTAATTAGCGACATAACAAAGGAAAGCCTCAAGTACTAAACTCCAAGATTCAATTGCCAAAATTTTAAGGTTAAAGTCCTTGTGTCGTAGAAATTCACAATTAGCATTGGAAAAACATGAGTCCAAGTGTTGCATCCAAATTGTGAAGGACCAAATCGAGTAGTTGTAGTACCAAGGAGTAGAATATAAGAGTTGAAAAATCTAGATAGAGAAAGATCCAAAAGCCCTAGAACATTGAGTACCTCATATTTTGTCAACGATAGTTTTCGTCAAATTGATGTAATAAAGTAAAATAACTTAAGGTCTAAGTAGAGCTTGTAAAAGTGTGAAACTACTATTTTTTTTTTCACTTTTGCTATTTTGCGCATGGTTAATAGAAGTGTCACAAGATGTTGACGAAGTCTACATGACGTAAGTAGAAGTGGTTGACTATTGTCTTAGGACATGTGTTCTGGGACGGGACTAAGGACCTAGAGTACCCTAATGTTTGACCTTGTTGGAGAAAGGAGTATCATTGAGGCTAAAGCCCATAGTACTTAGGTGTAGGCTTGTGGAGAGCTTAGATTATCACCAGTAAGAGAGCAAAACTATGCAGGGATGCCTAGCTAACCTATAATATCCTAAAAATTTTTAAATTAAATAAAACATATATAGTTATAAATAGGTTCATTGAATTATAATACATTAAATGATAAATAAACTATTAAAAAATAGAAATTTTAAACTTTTAAGGCACAAAACTTAAGAAAATACACAGTAAAATTTTTAGGAAGTTTTACAAAAGATTATTTTGACAAATTGAGAGAAATAGTAAATGATTTTAACTACAAAAGATTATTTTGACAAATTGGGAGAAAAATAGTTATTTTGTCACCTATGGAAAAAATGGTCATTACACCTAAAACTAGACACCTGTACACTTATAAAAGTGATATATGAATATTTTTTTAAAAAAATAAAATAAAATAAAATATTTAGAAAGCATCATAGAAAATGACATGGATTAATCTAATAAAAAAATATGTAAACTATGATATATGGCCATATAAACATATAAGGCATAGTGTAAATTTCAGCAATAAAATTTGAAAAATAAATATATAATGTAACACCCCAATTTTCGGCCAGACCTCCATTCACATTTTACCTCACGTGTGGATTGTCACCCGTCGAAAATCGAGATGCTACTAAAAGTTTTTCTTTTGTCAAAATCTTTTCTTCAATCAAAATCTTTTGTCCCAAAGACTTCGAGCTGTCATAGTCAGCTCCGAGTGGGAATACCTACAATTCGCCTTATAGCTCGACAATCTCAAGCAGTAATATATAGGAGATGCCACCTCGATCCGCTTCAGGCTTGTCAATCCTACCAGTACGTGGATTTTTAATAAACCATCATCTTATTTTAGTTTTACAAACAATTTTAATCATGTCAACCACCACGCATATCATGAAAAATAAATCAAATAATGCAGGCTATTCACATGAGTGAATAATGAAATCTAAATGCATGATTTCTTATTAATGCATGCTATAAATAAACAAGACACAATTTAAATAAAACATCACACCATCATCCAAGCATGCCAAATAAGTTCAATCAATCTTGTAGCACAATTCTAATAATCCTAGAACTATTCAACCAAATGTTTTGAATCTTAAATCCATATAATACAAATGAGCAAGGAAGTCACGCCCACCTGATTTCGCCGATCTTCGGGCTCCTTGCTTTCTTTTGAGATCCTCGATATGCTAATATACATATAAATCTGAAATTTAACACCTGATAGAATCACTCTTAAGTTTAATTAATTTCTAAACTAATCATAAGATCTAGGTATTAGCTTCAACTAATTTTTGGATTATTCCCAAATTCTAGAATTTCATACATTATTATTTAATTACAATAATATTCCTAACTAAAGTTTCGAAGTAATTTTATGACTTTTCAATTTAGTAGTTTTAATTAATCAAGATTATTTTCGTGATCAACTTTGTACATTAAAATTTATTACGTAGGTGTTCTTCTATTTCTTAGTCGTTATGCATCAATTAACTTATTCACATCTTAAATGAAATAATTACGAACAAAATAAGACTTCTATTGATCAAATCTGTAGTCTCATTTCTAATTGAGATTTCTACTCTTTTCCTGCTAATCAAGTTTTGCTAAGATCATGGTTGAGTGTCAATTCAAATAATTTCCATTCATTTAATCTCCTAATTTAGATCCGTAACGACCTAAATTCATGATCTTAATTTAGATACTTGAACTAATTAAGTAGACACCCATTTATGAATTTTATTATTATAAGATGGGTAGCCTATCAAAAACTCTATTGTTCTAATCAATTTATATTAGTTATTCATATTATACTGGATTCAAAACGTTAGTGTCTTAGGAAATTACTCTGTAATTCCATTATTAGTTAAACACACCGAATTAACATTAATCATAATTTTCCTTACCTCTCCGTTCCAATCAACCAGCCGACCAGCGAGTAGAGCACAGTTTGCTGGAAGATCTGCAACTCCACTAAAATCAGCTCGTGCTCCACTTCCTCCAAATCGCACTAATGAAGTCATCACTTCAGTTCCTTTATTTGGATTCATCACGGACCAGCCTGCACACCTACGTACAGCAACATCAGTCCCATAGCTGCAATTCCATCCCTTCCATGCTCTGTTCTTCTTCTCTTCCTCAGTCCGTTTCACCCATGAACGCACTCAGCTTCATCTTCATTCTTCGGTAATAACACTCACAGACATATACACCACGCATCGGTTCACCGTTACCATCACTCTATTAGTCACTCTAACTTCACCCCCCATGGTAGTTACTCAACCCACACGACTCCCCTATTTTTGTTTCACTGATCACCAACAGCTTGGTCCTCCTCTCTTCCCTTGTTTCAGTTTTGTGCCAGCAAACACCAAGGTTCACGGCAATGAACTTGCATCACAATTGCCTCAACACTCTGCAGCGAGGACCTTGACGGCTCGGTAACAGTAGCAGCAATAGATCCATTGCTCCGTTTCCCTTCCTTTGCACCCATGCAACATCTTCATCTTCTTCTTCTTCTTCAATGTAGCGGTAGCAACTTGCAGCAGCAGCAGCAGCAGCAGCAGCCATCACCAACCAAAGCATTGCTCTGGTTCTTCTTCCTCGTTTGGTAGCCATAGTAGCAGCAACAACAATAACAGCAACTACAACATTGCAACCGCTCCTCTGTTTTCTTCTTCACCCATGCTGCGTCGCAGCTTCTTCTTCGTTACACACCAGCAGTTGTAGTCCGTCCAGCTAGCAGCTCCTCACAAGCTCCCGTCCACTTGTTCCTCTTCTTCTTCATTCGGTAACAGCAGCAGCAAACTGCAATGGCAGCAACAGCTGCACTTCGTCATTCGTTCATTCCGCCCTTGCTGCAACGTTTTCTTTCTTGCTCTGTTTTCCTCTGGTTCCGTCTTCTTCCTCACTTGCTCGTTCGGCGGTAATAGCGGCAGCATGCAGCAGCAAGCTTCCTCTATTCCCCTGCTGTGATGCATGCCCAGGCAAACCAAACCAGCTAGCTTGGTCACTTTCCATCAAGCACAACACCAGTTTCCCATCTTCCTTGTGTTTCAATTCCCCCCTATTTGTTCATTTTACCATCCACACTCACTAGCAGACACTGAAATGGCTCCGTCTTCAATCTTCTGCCTCATACATATTAGCTTCTCCTTCAATCCTCTGTTATCCAGAGAATTCGAGATCTAGTCTCCTTTGGCTCGCTTCTTCAGCACGCCTCATGCCAACGCCCAACCTCAACTTCTTGTTTACACACACTCACCACTCGTTATGTACATATACTTATACCTATGTTTTATTTTATTTGTTCATTTATTATTATTATTTTTTTCTAATCATATTAATGGGTCTATTTAGAACCTTAGGATAGGTTTACAATGGTATATATATTTTTTATCTCCTTGCTATATATATATATATATACATACCAAGCGTCGTAATGTATAAACCTGATTATAAGTGTATATGTGTTACCATGTGGTTATTTTTATGGTTATTAATTTTTTTTTCTATACTAATCATAATAAACATCAAATAATTATTTCAGCTATTTATATATATCTCTAAAACGTAAAGTATAGTTTTATCATACTATTATTATTATTTTTCGATCAAATGATATATTTCATTTTTCGCATCACTCGCGCCTTTGCACGAGCGCGAGTGGGCTATGAAATAATTTATTTACTCTTTTTCGCTCACAACGTGGCACGACCACGAAGTTACGGGTGTTACAATCTACCCCCCTTATAATGATGAGTGAAATAAATTTAAGTCTATATGGTATTGTGTGTTATGTTTAGAGTTGAATCATTGTTCAAGGACAAACAATAGTTTAAGTTTGGAGTATTTGTTAGTTGCATTGCATACTAACATTATATATATATATAGTTTGCAGTAATTTAGATAAGAAATATGATATATTTATTTATAATTAGGTGCATAAGCATTTTCAGGAGCATTGCATGTATTTATGTATTTTAAAAATTTTAATATATTTTTTTATCATTTATATTTGTGATATAATGTTCAAGAAAGGTCTCTAACGAGTTATGCAGGTTTAGGTTAAATCAATGCAGTACACAAGCAAATACTAAAGAACACAAAGACCAAGCTCAAGCAAGTCATAATCCGAAAGTGTATAAAACAAGTAAATAAGCCTAATTCTATTTATAAAGCCCAAAATCTCGACCCATATAATTATCCAACACAAAATGCTGCAAGAATCGAGTGGCAAAGCATGTAAATAAATTACAATTGCATGGGCTCGACTGGAATGGAAACGTGGGGCATGAATTTGTGGTGCAAGATTGGATGGCAAAACATGTAAATTTGAGCAAACACCATGGGCACGACAGGAACAAATTTGGAACACAAATTTGGGCGTAATTGATGATGGCAAGGTTTTGTAAATAACAAGAAAAGCATGGCCAAATTTGAGGAACAAGAAGACAAGAGCAAAAGAAGCAATCCAGTTTGTAATCTGGGTTTGTGAATCCATTTTGTTGAATTGATGCCGGACCGCGGTCTTCCATTGGGTGGACCGCGGTCCTACGTAATGATTAGGCAATTTTTTGGGTTTTCAACACGACGGTGACATTGCAGTCTTGCGATTAGCCTTCTTATTCCTATACAAGTAGGGTTTAAGCAAGGGAACATTATAAATAGATGTCTTTTGTTAGGTTTTCATTATTTAGTATTCGTTAATCTAGAGATAACTGTCGACAACCACATAGCATAGAGGAAATTGAAACCAGCGAGAAGATGAAGAAGAAAATTATATCAGTAGTGTATAATCTTCTATTTATTTAATTCTTTGTGTTGTGATCTTTCCGCAATATCCAACTAAGTATTTTAATTTCTAGAATATAATTTAGTTTGTAGAATCCTTTGATTTTGATTTTGATTAATTTATTTTGAGGTATTATTTTATATTTTGTGATCTTAATATTTTTTATTGATTAGTCACCTATTAACTAAGATCATATTGTTAAACTAACTCGGAAGAGAAATTCAATAATTTGATAATCAGAATATAGGCCTATCAAAATCAATTGATCAGGAGGTTGTTGATTCTACAGGATGTTGCACGTGATTAACATATTTAATGCATTAGTTTATTGATCGTATATCTCAGGAGGGGGTATTAGGAAATTTAACTGATAGGATCAAAGCGCCTTGGGAGAGGGGTTTGATTAATAGTGTTCTAACCTATAAGAACAGAACTTAAATTAATTGAAATAAAAATTAAAGTTGAATACATGATATTTTATTATCCTAAAATTTTTGTTAATATAATTATAAAAAATCAGCAATTGTTTAATTTCTGTTTAATTTTAATTGAAACTATTAAAACATCGATTTTACGCCTTAATAAAGTTGATACTAAAATTAATTGAGATTTAAGATTATTAACTACATACTATTCCTAGAGGATGATAATCCAATATTTATTATGTATTACTATTGCGATCTTGTACACTTACAATTATATGTATGTATAATACAAATTTATACACACATACGTTATGTCCATATGTAATAAAATTTACATGTTGTTACACTTCTACTCTGCCCACTCTCTAGTACACAAATTTTGTTCCCAAGTCTTAGTGTGCCCTTGGCATCAATCCTGAAATTACTATGCTTGCATTTGTCTCACACCTTTCACCAGGTCGATTATCCATTTATCTTGTTTTCATTCGTCTCTTATCTAGTATAAGATATCTGGCAGATAAATACACATGTTCCCAATTTTAAGTTATACCCAAGTTATAATCACTAATCAGCTTGTACATCTAACCTTTTTTCTCATCCTTTTTACTAAATTTCCTGCTAAGTGCATCGGCTACGACTTTAGCCTTTCCTGGATGATAATATGGCTAAAAGTCATAATCATTTAGAAATTTCATCCACCTCTATTGTCTAAGGTTCAATTCCTTCTAGGTATAAATATACTTCAAGCTCTTATGATCTAAGAATAGGTCAAATCTCTCTCTAGAGAGATAATGTCTTCAAATTTTCAGTAAAAATATGACGGCAGCTAACTCTAAATCATGTGTAGGGTTATTCTATTCATGGATCTTCAACTGTCATGAAGCACATGCAATGAAATTTCCTTCTTGTATTAATATCGTACCCTGTCCATTCTGGGAGACATCAATATATAGGACATATCCCACACCATGTGTAAGATAGACCAATATGAGAGCTAAAGTTGACCTCTTCTTCAACTTTTGGAATGATTGTTCACACTTTTCATTCCAAATGAACTTGACTCCTTTTTTTAGTTAACTTAGTCATGGGTTCAACTACTTTCGAGAAGTCTTGGATAAACCTGTGGTAGTATCCTACCAAACCTAAGAAACTCTTATTTTTGTAACCGTTTTAGGCTACTTCCAATTCACCACTACCTCCACTTTATCTGGGTCCACCGATATCTCCTCATCTAAAACAACATGGCCAAAAAACTTGACCTTCTTCATCTAGAACTTGTACTTGTTGAACTTAGCATATAGTTCATTTTTTCTGAGTGTCTCTAACACAATTCCCAAGTGTCCTACATGTTCTACCTCAAACTTAGAGTATATCAGGATATCATATACAAATACTACTACAAATTAATCTTAGTATTGTCTGAAAACTCTGTTAAGTAAATCCATGAATACAGCAGGTGCATTAGTTAAGTTAAATGGCATTATTGTGAATACCTCCTGACGGAGATCATCTAATTGTATCTTCAACTCAATCAATTCCACTAGTGTCATTCTGTAGGGAGGCATGGCTATGAGATCAGTGCGTGAGTGCAACTCAATTTTGAACTCTACTTGTCTATGTGGTAGTAGGCCAAGTAGATCATCTGGAAACACATTTGAATATTCATGCATTATAGGTATTTCCTAAATCTCTTTTGGTTCTTCAAAATCCTCTTCCAGCAACCGCTTAAAATCTTCGTTCTGTCTTAAATAATGCAACATAGCTGTCATGGGACTCCGTGGCACCCTCTGCATGTCCCCATTTGCTTGAATATATCCCCAGAAGGTAACATCACAGCTACGCTTCATCTTTGAAAGTCTATCTGTGTTTGGTATTGGTCAATCAGTCCATCCCTAATGTCACATTATACCCATAAAAGGGAAGTACACAGAGATTAGCTAAAATTAGCTTCTCTCCAAATTTAAGGTCATATTTACAAGTTTCATTGAGTTTATTGTGGTCCCTATAGGTGTGGCTACATGCAAAGTCATGGGCAATGGGTTTGTCACAAGTTGCAACCTATCCACTAAGTGTTCAACATGAAAGATTTAGTAGCACCCGAGTCAAGCAAGTTTTTCACATCAACATTAAACATGAGGAGTGTACTTTCCACTACACGTGCAAGATCAGCCTAAGTGTCCACAACATAGAATCTGGCTTGGATCTGTCCCAAGTTCTGGTTCATATTTTGATTATGCCCCTGATTCTGCTGTGGTTGGGGTTGTTGTTGTTGCCTTTATGTGGACAGTCAGCCCATCCTCTAGCTTGTTGTTGATACTATGGAAGAACTGGAGCCGATGCTCTTGCAAGATAATTCTTAGCTATATGCCTTATATGGTTGCAATGAAAACACAGCCCCTGTCTCTTCACCTACTCTACCCACTCCCCTCTAGCATAGTTGGGTTGTGCTAGTTGATTATGTTGGTAATGGTGTCTAGCTCCCTGATGTCTTTTAGTGTTCAGCAGCTGATTGTGATTCTACGGTGTTTTATATCCTTCATTCATATTATGCCTCTTTTATGAGGCTCTTGCTACCTATTCTGGTTGTGGCCGCTTATTTTTATTCTTTTGAACCTATTTGAAGTTAAAGTCCCACTCCATCAGTTGTGCCCTGACCACTATTTCTCTCAGGGTGGTTAGCTTCAACGAAACTATGATCTTTTGTATATCTACTCTCAGCCCTTCAACAAACCTATCTGCCTTGAACTGTTCATCTCTTACCAGTTTCAGAGCAAATCTGGACAACTCGGTTGAATTTCTACTCATACTCTGTCGCTGTCATTTTCCTCTGTGTTGTTCGAATGAATTCTGACTACAGTTGCCTTGTGATTGTCATGGAGAAGTTATCATAAAACAAGGTCTTAACTATTCCCAAGTCATTGTGGATGTATCCATATCAGGATTGTTCATGACCATTTCCCACAATAATAGGCAAATCCTACAAATTGGTGCGCTGCTAGTGCTACTCTCCTAGGGTCAGTTGCCCCCAAAGCATTCAAGTGCTTATTCATCTTTGAGAACCATATATCAGCTACCATGAGATCTGACATCCCATAGAAAGTACTCAGATGCAGATTCTAAAATTTAATCAATAGGTTTCTCTATTCTCTATAATCATTAATCATTTGGTAGAGGAGCCTGATGAACCCAGAGTTGGGGTTGTGGCTATGTTGGTGGTCGGTTTTGTATTTGGGGTATGGCTCTCATAACATGTTCTACAACCTGCTGAATGATATCGGTTAACATCTTTAGAGATAAAACTACTCCAACTGGAGCTACTATTGCCACTGGTACCCTATTGTCCCTCTGACCCAACTCATTAGTATTTTCCTCTCATGTTACGTTCCTTCTAGCCCTTGACATTATCTACAAGTTAAGAGTCATTTTAGTATCTGATAGTTCAATATGATATCATAATGGGGAATTCCAACATACAAGGAGAATTAAAATCTCATTTAATTTCAATCTTGGGCATGCATTGACCTGTTTTTCTCAAAATCAGGATGCAAAATGCTCTTGCAAACTTGTGAAAATAGTTGTTCCCATATGTTTATTCATAATGTCATCATTATTGTCTTAATGATTGTCTCCCATGTTATATGTACTATCATAACTCTAGATTTATGTTTTTGGGTTCTCGATTTGTTTAGTAACCTATCAGTTTGTTCTTCTAAGTCTTATTTAACATTTTTCAAGTCGTCATAAGTTTTTTGGTATAGGATTCTTGGTCTCACATAACGTTATTCAGAATAGTAAATAAAGAGTACATGCAACAATCATTCAATCAAGCACACATTTCACGCTAGCATAGAGAAATTCCTAAGCTTCCACCCATGCCTCTGAGTTCAAGCGTCTCATACCACTCTTACCCGACAACATAGGCTTCCACTCAAAAAGTTTACTACACCGAAACAATTTTGCAAATGTCCCGATAACCAAGGCCTACCAAACCCCACTATACTTAACCGTCCCATACTAACTAGCCATAGGGAAACAAGCTCTTCCAAAGTCACAGACCTTTCACCAAACATGGCCCATCAATTCCCAAGTCTAGGATTCCTCCATAGCTTTAATTCTTACGCGTCCCATACCATGTAAAAATTAGAGATACAGGATCATTCTGATCTCAAGTTTTAACCAATCAAATGTTTCATTTCCACACATCTTTATCTCTAACCTATGCCCTAAAAGTTTTTATTTAATCCACTGTGCCTCATTGGCAACCTCCTAAGTCTCTATTTATGGTCCATTTTCCTAGACTATAGACTTTCAATTCTCTTTATTTCTCAACTCATCATATCAGTCAATTCTGTCTAAGTCTAGACACGCTACCCAATATTTCTACTAACTGAGCTCTAATACCAACTTTGTAACACACCAATCTCCGACCCATTCCCAATTATCACAGTCTAAGTTGTGCATTGAGAAACATACTCCTTCACATTAAATGTCATCCATGCGTCACATCAAGAATTGAGACGTTACTGTCAAACATTTAAATTAAAGGTCTCCTGGACACACTAGGTCTCATATATGGAACTCACCAACCTCCTGGATATACCTAGTCACATATCATAAAATATATGAACAATAATTCTACTAATTGACTTATTCAAAATCATATAATAAAACCTTATCAAACAATAATGTCTAAATTCGAAATCTACATCAACTAAGGCTTGGCCCACATGACTGACTTCCAATAAGTGCGAAAACTAACATATGAACAAGTTTAATGGATCATATCCTCCATTCAAATCAATACTCAAACCTATGGTCCTATAACCTCATCTGTGAGGTACACAACTACCAAAAACATCTTGACAGTACTCGTCAACACAAGCATCTTCAATAATCACCTGAAAGATGAAAATGGGGTGAGCTTAAGAGTCCAGTGGATTATACACAGTACATCAATAACATTATTCAAGTTAAAACATAGAACATGCAAACATTTATCAAAATGTTAGGCGATTCAAACGGATCAATTATTTGTTAGTTATTAGTCAGACCGAAAGGACTAACCTCAGTGTTATCTCTTCATATCTATATCAAACGAAAAAGAAGGAAAGAACAACCTATGCCAATTTTCAAAGGTTATAGGGACAAACTCATCACCCAACCTCCAAGAACTAGGGATACACCCATCGCTCCATCTCTAAGAACTAAGAACACGCCCATTGTTCTATTTTTGGGGACCATGGACGCATCCATCATTCCCTATCTTGAGAACACCCATAATGATCCCCCTTGGACCACTATGCTGGTATGTGGTCTGATTCTTAACTCATTGTTATTCAGGTATCATACAACATTTCATTATCAGCATGTTTATCATCTCATAATTAAAAAAAAAAACACCTTTATACATGTAAATTCACCATGCCTATCATCTCATGAAGTTTAGAAACGTAATTACACATGCATCATATTATGAAAGCGTATAAACATCAAACCCGAACACATAGATCCCATTATTCAGCATACATTGTAAACATAATTAGATCACAACATTCAAACATTTTCCAAACACGTCCTAGTTGGCTCCTAAGCATTCAATCAATGTACAGACATCATATTTAGTATTTAAAACTCAAATAGTACTACGGAATAAGTTAATTATCTCCACTTGTTACTTTGTTCAATTCTTTTCAATCTTTATACTGGTATCCCAATCTTCTCTAATCCTCAACCTTTAAAGATTAAAAATCATTCTTTCTTGGAACTTGAAGTATTTCTAGCATTTTCAACTCATAGTCTAATGATCCCTAACTAATATGGCATATGGTGTGTAAGTAAGTCATAATAGATGAGCATTAGTATTGTCTTACCATTGTCTACCGCTGTGACCAGAATATATGAGTGAAAGAATGAGAAAGGAATCGCAGATGCATTACTACGATACCGCGATAGGCTACCATAGTAACCAGTAGTTACACTACTGCAGTAGAGTACCATAGTTACACTACTGCAGTAGAGTACCGTAGTAGTTAGACTATTTTCCAGAAGACGAACCCATTACCATGGTAGGCTACTACAATAACCAAAGGGGATTTTAGAAGGATAGTTATATTACTCAGTAATCAATGTGGATTTTAAAAAAATGGTGCTTTACATGCATGTTCTTTCACCCCTCATTATCTTTTGTTTGGGGCATTCTAATACCTTAAACTTTAGGTTATAAAACATGCATTAAGATTGGATAGAAGAATTATACCTTCTTTAATTAGTTATTTCTCTTGAATGCTCTGAAATCCTCCTTGAATCTTTTTAGAGTTATGTTCGTGATGGTAAGAATAAATCAACACTTTAGAAATCATTACAGCTGATTCCAATCTCATCAAGATAAAGAATAGAACGTGTTTAATCGTCTGTGGATTAGATTTACCTTGTAGTGCGCTTTTAACAAGGATCTAGGGTTTGGCAACAGAACTACAGTGTATTTTTTGTGCAGTTGTTTTGGCTAGTGTGGTTGTTGGAGATAGGAAGAAATGGAGAGGAATCAATATATGGGCGTGAGGAGGAAGAGGGAGAGTCAACAAGTGACAATTGGCATTGGTTCGCGAAGAAGAAGTCGTCGCTTGTTAGTTGAACGGATAATATTAGAGTTTTACGCAAAATTTTTAACTTTTATTTTTATGTATGTAATACGTTGTAATCTTGTACTGAATAAAATGAAAAATTCAATTTCATTTGATTGAATTTGAGTGAGAAATGAAAATGGATCCATTTCAGAGATAAATTTAGCATGTCCAAAACTCCATTTTAGTAAATCTTAAGATCTTAGAATGATCTAAAATGACATGAGATGACATGAACTGATTAACTAGACAACATATCCAAAAATCAGCTCAATGGCCAAAATTAGGATTTCATTTGCCCTAATATCCTTCAATGGATCTAAATTAGGAAAATAAATCAAATGAACATCACCCTAGTCAAATGATAGTTTGAAAATGTACATTATTTTAATATGAGCACAAAAATATATATTGAAGTTCTTAATTCTTAGTAAATAATGAGATATAAATTTTTATTAAATTCATGTAGACCCATAAATGCATGGCCACCCCTAAACATATGCAAACCACAAGGGTGGAACACTATGATCATGTACACCCTCACCCTACCCAACCTCAATGGGACGTTTTCCTTATTTGAAATCATGTAGAATGATCTCATGTGTCATGCAAATGATCAAGTGTACCACACCTATGAGAAGCCATGAAGAATGATCTCATGTACACCACACTTTGATCATGCACACCATACCCTATTATACAAAAATCGGTCCACGTATGTGTGTTTGTATACATGTGAACAACCCTACTTAAAAGTGTCTAAATGATGAACCATGTTCACACACCAAATCCTAGTCGTCACACACAAGGGGGAAACCAAAAATCACCAACAAGAAAGTTTCCTAAACCTAAATGTACATTATCTTGGCGCCAATTATGGAGATTACCATCATATCCTTAACAAAAACCTTAGCAATTCTCTATGTGTATTATTTGTAAAAAACCCAGCCGCCACATGTGAGAAAACCCTAATCAAAGATGCCAAAATTATCCCCCTATGCCCTCTTGAAAATCTGTATAAACCCCCTTGTGCACACTTATTCATCATCTTAAAGCAAAGAGTTGACACTTTGCTCTTAGTTTATTTTAGCCTTCTTCTTGGCAATCCTTTTGTTTTTGAATGATCTTGAAGTATTATTGAGTGGTTTGATGTTTAATTGAGTATTCTTGAGTTATCTTTGGAGTACTAGACGTTGGAGTAAGGAATCTGTACCGAATTTCCATCAAACTTACAATTAAGGTGGAGGTGATTTCTAAAACCTCCTCTTTTCTTCTTTAGGTTAATGTCATGTTCATTGCATGTTTAGCTTTCAATAATCATTCATGTTTCAATTTTAGAAATTTAATCATGATTTTAGTTTTAGATTAGTACATGAGCATGTTTTAAGCATTCATTAATCCATGTCATGTCTAGTACCATGCTTAGGTTTATTTCAATGTATGATGCATGTTTTTAGATAATTCATGCTTTGATTTTTAATTGCTTATATTTTGAAATTTATTTCTCTTATTTGATGATTCAAGTATAAGATTAAGTATGAGATGTTGGTAATTAATAACCATGTACCATCATAGTGAACATGTGGGTCACTATGAATATTCTTTCATGTAACTAGTTCACATGGTGTAAGACCAAAATACTTAGTTGGTGGTTAAGAGGCCTTAAGTCCAAAAGTCTGATGAAATTATCTAAGAAATGTCTTTTTCACTCTAAAGAGGTTTTTTGTTAAGAGCATCAAGGGCCTCGAAAACTCTTTTGGTCTAAGTCACAACTATACACAAAATGTTGTTTGAAACGCTTAATGTATGAAAGTATAAGAATTATGAATGTGTTTTTGTCTAAATTAAAAAATTGGTTATTTGAAAAGGATCCACTAGGCTATGTGCTCACCCTTTGTAACACCCTAAAATTTCGCAAGCTCGTCACATCACGAGTTAATGAAAAATCAAATATTATTTTATAGAAATATGAGATAATAAAGTAAAAAGAACAAAATAAAGTATAAATATATAAATAACAAGAGAAAATAAATTCTTAGCCAATATTAGTTTAGAATTAACCTGGGAAAAATGAATGAGATGAAATTCTTAATTGGTGAAAGTAGAAATTAGGAATTTGAAATAAATTGATGTTTGAAAAAAAAATAGTAAGATAAATAATATTCATACTCGTAGTAGAGGAGTTAAGTGATCAAGGGATTATGTGAGGGTATTGGTGTTAACATATAGAAATTTATAATAAAGTTAAACAAATAAAGTGATTAATCAATTAAAATTATAAGTAAATTAAATCAAATTTCTGGATATAGTTAACAAATTAAGCCTATATTAAAGTTTTAAACAAACTAGCATTAGCTTACTGTTAACTAATTAGCATGTGCTTATAATAGAGTTTTAAACAAATAAAATGATTAACAAAAAAAAATTATTATTATATATAATGGAAGAATCAAATTTTGGATATGATTAACAAATTTAGTATATACTAAAGTTTTTAAACAAATTAACATTGGTCTATATTAAGTTTTTTTTTAACAAACAAAATGATTAACAAATAAAAGTTATAAGAAAATGAGATTAAAATTCTAGATATGGTCGAATTAAAAAGAAAAAAAAAAGAAAAAAAATTTTAAAATTTGGAAAATTCTGGTTCATTGAACACACCAGAATTTTCTGAATTTTGATGGGATTTTGAGCGGTGAGGAAGATGAGTCTCGAAGTCGAAGGCAAGGTTTGATCTTGGGTGGAAAAAGCGTCAAACAATCCGGATAAGGGGAGTGCAAATCTTGATCTTGGGTCCATTTTTCTGGGAGTTTCGGTTGTGAAAAACAGAGGAAAGAAGAATGGCGTTGCTGCTGCTATGAACCGAAGTAGCTGGTATGCAGAGCATTATCTAACTGAAGAACGAAGTTGCAGCAACGAGGGTTGCAATTAGGCATTTCAGATTTTGTGATTTTGAAGCAGTGAACAAGGTAAATGAAAACAATGAAACCCAGAAATTCTGGTTTTTTTCAGCCGCTGGTGCGTGATTCGGACGGAGGCGATAGGCTGCAGACAGTGATTTTGAGGAGTTGGGTTTGTGATTGATTCTGATTTTTGTGTGTGTTGGCTATTTGCTGGTCGTGAAGGGAAGATGAAGAACCATAATTTCTGGTCTTGTGGATTTGGATTGTGAGTTCAGCTGAAATCAAAGATGCAACGGCTGGGAGTTTTTCTTTTGGACTCATTTTCTGGTCTTCCTGATCGTGAATAACAGTGGACGAAGAAGGGGAGTGATTGAATTGTTGATGTTGAAAGTGTTTGAGCTCAACGTGCCTGATTTGTTGGATAGCAAAAAAAAAAAAAAAAAAAAAAAAAAAAAAAATTTCTCCATCTTGGGTCCGTCCGGTAGCCAAAACAGAGGAGATGGGAGATTTAATCTCTAGGTTTGGCCGATCCTGAAACAGAGGAGGTGACGGTGTCTAATTCTTGGATTCATTGTTGCTGGTTTTTCGGTTGTTAAAACAGAGGAATTACAGTTGTGTGAGGAAAGAACGAAGATCATTGGTGAGTGTGTTGCTGTTAGTGGATTGTGAGTTGGGGCAAAGGTTGTCTGGATGATTGCTGTTGGGTTGGACCGTGAGGAATGAGGAGAGGAAGAGCTGCTGGACATTGACGCTGCTGGACGTTGATGCTGTGGCAGATTGAAATGAAGAACAGGTTGCAGCTGGTGTGTGCTGTTGTAGGCACGACGAAGAAAATGGGAGAAATTGCAATTTGTGCGAGGAGCAACGTGCAACAAAATTTATTGTTAGTGTCGCTCGCGTGAAGAAGACGACGTGAGATTATAGTTTTTGAGTATCGAGGATTTCGAAGGAAAACAAGGAGCCCTGAAAATCGACGAAATCAAGTGGACGTGACTTCCTTGCTCATTTGTATTATACAGATTTAAGATTCGAAACATTTGGTTGAATAGTTCTAGGATTATTAGAATTTTGTTATAAAATTGATTGAACTTGATTGGCATGATTGGATAATAGATGATTTATTTAATTTGTGTCTTGTTTATTTATAGCATGCACTAATAGGAAATCATGCATTATTTACACATGCGAATAGCCTGCATTATTAGAATTATTTTCCATGATATGAGTGATGTCAGGCGTGATTGACATTGTTTGTAAAACTAAAATAAGACAATAGTTTATTAAAAATCCACGTACCGGTACAATTGACGAACCTGAAGCGAATTGAGGTGGCATCTCCTATATGTCACCGTTTGAGATCGTTGAGCCACAAAGCGAATCGTAGGTATTCCCAACCGGAGCTGACTGTGATAGCTTGAAGTCTTTGGGAGATGGTACGATGCTTCAGTAAATACGCTCTCTTAGACTGTGATGTGAGTGTCGATTGATTTTAGATGGTTATTGGAACCCTCTAAGATTTGATTGGATGGGATCACAGGAAATACCGAGAGGCATCTCAACCCTCTTCCAGTCTTAGACTCTGACTCAAACAAATGAATGTTTGAACGCCTAATGTTTGAAAGTGTTTGTAATGTTTTGGATTAGGTCTGTATAATGCATGTGATGTGTAAGATCGATCCACTGAGCTTTCGAGCTCACTCCCATTTTATCTTTCAGGTACACATGGACTTAGAATGTTGTAGCCTATGTCAGAAGACTCGCACTTGATTGGACACCTTGAGGGGAAGTCGTCCGAGATAGGTGACTTGGAAGTCATATTTTATATATTTTACTAGATTGTTTAAGGTATTTACATTGGTTTAACTTCAATTGTTTTATTTTTCAATGGTTTTCCTTGTGTAACGATTTTGGTTTAAATGAATAGTTTTAAAAGTATTCCACTGCATTGCTTATGATTTATTCGGTAAAATTATTGTGATTTTCTAACTTGCACAGAATATCTTTATAGACATCGATTGGTGAACAAAGGGTTATGAACTTGAATTTGAAGGAAAAGATTTTGATAGATCGAAACTTTTAGGTAGCATCTCGATTTTCATCGGGCGACGATCCACACGTGAACGGAGGTCCGATCGAAAATTGGGGTGTTATACCCTTCCTCTCTTATTTTCAAGAAATTGAACATGCATGAAGATGATGGAAATCGTGATAGTCTCTTTATTTTTATAAAGTTCTTATGTAGACATGTGTGCCAAGTTTTGAATATTTTGCTATAATAGTTTCTTTTTAAAATTAAGTTATGTACTCCCCTTTATTAAATTAATAAAGTTGATGGACTTCTTTTATATCTTATATTATTGTCTTATTTAATTTGATTCATAAATTTGAACAAGTACATTCTATTAAAGCATGAGATAGTTGAAAATAAATGTTAAGTCTGAGTCACTTGTAAAGTAATACAGGCCCAACCCACCTGTATGGTTAAGTCCACTATCAAAACAATGCTTAAGTCCAATTGAAAGGGGTATTACAATGTATTACCATGGTAGCGCGACCCATTACCGTAGTAACCAAAACGATGTTGTTCATTGCATTTCTGGGAAATTTATTTGCATTATCATAGTGGTCTCACGCATTATCACGGTAACCAAAACAATATGCATTTCTTTGTTTCAGTGTAGATTTTCACACATTACCATGGTAATGTTGTTCATTACCATGGTAACTAGAGACAAACATGTTCCATTTGTTTTTTCGTCGTTATTTACATGTTTTTGAATTTAATATTATATTTGTGCATTATTATAGATTTATTAAGCCTTATATTATTTGATTATGAATAATTTACAATTTTTTTTATTTTTTTAATTTTATTATATGTTAATTTTATTCGATATTACTAAGAAGGGTTTATTTATTTTCAGGGTATTACAACACCACTCTCTTGTATGATGTAACACCCCAGCCCCGAATCCTGTCACATACACTACTAACTGGGTGTCTTCATTTCTCACCTCGACACGGAATCAAGTCAAAACTTGTGGTCACTCTCACTTTCAATATTTGGGAACCGAGACATTACTTTAATTTTTTTCTTTCTCATTAATCACAACCATCCCAATAAAACATCAAAGTGCAGAAACATAACCATTAAAAATATGTATGATTAAACATGGGGATGGCATGTTAACGAGAAGTAATATGATTAAACTCATAATGAAACAAAAATATTCGGACCCCATGGCCTAAGTTCAAATGAGTTAATAAACAATACTTAGCCCTATGGCTGAAGTCAATAAATAAAACAATGAAACACAAATTAAATGTGGGTCTCATGCCCTATGACTGTAACCAAATAATTAACTTCTACTCCTATACAACCCCAATGGTAGATTGTATCAAGCTACTTCAATGGTCTCAACTTACTTGGTTGTAAGTAAGTATCTTCAGTATTTACCTAAAAAATAGATTAGTGGGGTGAGCTCAAGAACCCAGTGGATCATGTACAACACATCTCAAACATTATTAAAATTAAAGACACAAAACATTCAAACACCAATAAACCATTAGGCGTTTCAAATACTTTAATTGTTTATTTTGATGTTAAGACTAAAAGGAATCTCTTCGGTATCCCCAGTGTCCAAACTCTTGGAAATAATACCCCGAAGGCCAATTCCTCATCGTGACACAACCTTAAGAGTAAGGTCTCACTCAATCCTCAATACCTTCTCAACTACTACCACAGTAGCATGGACACTTACCTACGGCGGGAAAATACCTAGGATGACACCAGACTATTGCCATAGTATATGCATCATTGCTTTAGTACATGGTTAGACTCTTAATTGTCTTTATTTAACGACCACTAGCATGCATAATTTATCTCATTATCTGTGACGACCCATGTTTTTAGCATAGGATTAACGGATCTGACACATATGTATTTTATATATTTTCTGGAATTTTTATGATAACATAAGAAATTTTTCCCAAAATTTTCTAATTTTGAATTAATTATTAAGGAAAATGAGAATAATATGAGAAAATACAATTTTAAGGAGAAAACACATGAAACTATTAGGAAAATGTATTTTATTGAGAAAAAATGATTTTTAGGATTGATTATTAAGTTTTCAGAGCAATTATTGAATTTTTAGAGTAATAAATAGAATTTTTGGGAGAAAATATAATTTTTGAAGAATTATTCAATTTTTGAAGAAAATAATTGCATAAATGACGAAATAAGGTATGATTGAGCATTTTTTATGAGAAATGTCAAATTAGTGGTTTTTAATAATTTTTAGAAAAAGAAATGTGAATTTTGGTGTATATATATACATATATAAGTGTATATGTATATAAAGAAAAGAAATAACGAAATAATAATAATAATAATACAGAATTCGGCGCACGGGCCGTCCAGCCCGTGCGAGCCAAAATCTAGCTCAAGCCAGTGGGACGGGCCCGTGGCCCGTCCCGGGCCGCCAGAAGGGCGTGGGCTTTGGCCCGGGCGAACTGGCCCAGGCGTGTGGGCTGGCCCGTCCGCCTAGCCAACCCATGCGCCCAGCAAAAGTGGGCCCCTTGTTTTTGTCTTTTGTGCGGGATTATCTAAATTTTGGGCAAATTTTAGCTATTTCTGGGGGATTTTTCAGCAGATTTTTAGCATAAAACAATGGGAGCTCATGGTTTGGATCCATGGTTTGATCCATCAACTCATAGCCTCCATTGTGGCCAATAGGCATTGCCAACTAGACAGCCAGCATGTGAGGTTGGAAGCCACGTGAATGGCCACATGTCACCCATCCTTGCCATGCAAGCCTCTCCCATGCAACAAAACTCCTCCTTGAGCTCAAACCCAGAAAAATTCCAGATTTCTGTAGCCAATTTCTCTAGCTTGAATCTTCCTCCATTCTCAGCCAAATCCAGTAAACCATAGCTTAATTTGAAGCTTGTACCACCATCTATAAAGTCCGACAAGTAGTTTGCCCAATCTTGGAGCCATCTGAAGCAGAAATCATCAAGAAAAGGTGTTGTTCACACTATTCAAACCTGAAAAACCAGAGAAGCTTGTGTTGGAACCTTCTTGGAGCTTCGAATCCTAGGCTGTTTCAAGCGCTTTTTGGAGGTAAAATTGTCCACCCTCTTCATTTTCAAATGTATTTTAACCTCCAAGTGTTAAAAAATGAATACTAGGGCTTTACACATGATTTCCAAACCATTAAAGTTGGTTACTTACTCACTGTTACAGCTGTATAATAGAGACAGCTGGAGCAACTTTGGGAAAGCTCACTCTTGAACCGTTCTAGGCTTGTCCCTGAGGTCAAATCCATCATCCTACCTCCTTATTATGTGTGTTCAAGTGTCCAAGTGGTAGAAACCAGAAACTGAAACGTTTAATATGTTTTATAAGCCATTGTTGTTAACTGTTAGACTTACTGTTGCGCCAGTGCCGACAGAAACAGTTTGAGACCAGAATCAGAGCTACATTTGGGACACCTAAAGGCACCCATTCGGGCTAGAACCAGAGGCATTTTAGACCCCACAGTAGAGGTTTCAAAAAGGTATAAAGATCTGACCTTGAACCTTTGTGAATGTGTTTTGTTATATTTACAAATATGCAATGATTGTAGAGTGCTAGAATAGATTTCTTGTGTTCTTTAAAATATAGCAGAGAAATTAGTGGAGAGATAGGCATGAAATTGGCATTGCATGTTACTGATTCAAAGTATTTTTTATTAATGGATGTGTTATTATCTGTATACTGCAATTAGACACAAGAAATAAATCATAGAATTGTGATTTAATGGGGGGAAAGAATGCTAAGATGATAATAGGAACTATGAACCCAAAAATTTCCTGCAATCTAGCTGAAAATTATGAGATAAAACTAACTGACCAAACCTTGATATATGTATAGGTAGGTCAATTCAGGCAAACAGTCACTGCCTGTCACAAAGGATACATGATCTGTATAGTCTTTGTTGTTATACCTAGAAACCCTAGTAAATGATGTCCGAAAATTGTGATTCAAAATTTTAGAAAAACTTTAGGAAGTCTAGAATAGTTCTGCAAAGTTTGGTGCAAATCTGATGTATGGATTGCCCGCAGAAAAATCGAAAAAATGGTTGCGCAGATCGGTCCATAGGCTAATGTTGTGCCTAAGTCATGGGAATTAGGAATATTGTCCCCTTTTTAGCCCAATTGACTCCATGAAGACCAGAATTGACCAATTGGGACTCTATTGACCATCTAGGTTAGTACGTGATAGGTTGGCTAAGGTTGATCAAGATTGACCAAGGTCAATCAAATTGACTTAGCAACTAAGGCAAGATGAGCAAACATAGGTGGACTATTCTTGATGTGGTCAAGTTATTGATTAACCAATGATGTACAGTTAGAGTGAGCCAAGTCTCATGTTAATATTAAGAACTTATATCAATTTCGCAGGACCAAGTATTAGCGAGACGTGACCGGTAGGCGAAAGGAGAGTCGGGAGCGGAGCATCCCTGTGAGTAGTGTTTTCTAACTCATTTCTTAGTGTTTGTTATTCTATGCATTATGAAAATGAGATTACATATTGTGATGAATTTGCATTTCCTTTGAATGGGTTTTAAATGAAAAGTGCACCGAGTCTCGAGGTCTGAGAGTATATGGTTAGGGTGTGTTGTGTCGGTCTCTCATACAACCCCGAGAGGTGACCACCTAGCACAGAGTGCCCACCAATGGGGTTCTGTGGGCTTATAATGATGGCAATGGTAATAAAACCTAATCGGGACGTCACGATAAGGCAACAACAATAAGTCCTGGTTGGTCGTTACGATGATGGCAACGGCAATAAGACATAATTGAAGTCGACACGATGCACCTGACTGTCTGCAAACCCGCTCAAGTGATTTTTAGTCACCTTGGAGAGCTTGCGAGCCTCGGCGAATGTTTTCACTATTTAACTATTTTTCAATGAAGGTGCACGACTGCACTATGGATTTAAATTGTGTTTACTGTTGCATTCACCTACATAATGTTATTGCTCATGAATTCATGGCACATGTTTTATTTGTGGGATACTTGTTTTAGGTTTTGAATTAGATTGTGTTACTCACTGAGCCGCCATGGACAATTAGGCTCACTACTCTAACCTTTCAAGTTCTTCAGCCGTGGAGAAGGGCAAGGGAGTAGTCATCGCATAGAGTTGCATTCCCTTACTCTTTTTGGTAGGTTTTCTTAGTATCTTTTTCTGTTTTGTGTTTTGAGGGTTAGGACTATGTATAGGGGTGAGGAAAGCTTATATATAATGAATAGTCACTCTTGTTGCTACACATGTTATAATAACCCATTTTGGATAAATATCAAGTCTTATTGGTGTTCGTGTGTTAAATTTCTTCTGCATTCCTTATGATTACTCTGAAAGTGTGTGGTGTGGTGTTGTATGTTGCGGCTTAACAATGTCTTGGCAAACTCGGCTTGTGGGTGGGTTATTGGGACATTGTGCCAATCGGTTCGTCCTTCGTCCTTCGTCCCAGGGAAGGGGTCCCGACATTATCACAATACATGTATCCGCTAAACATGTCAACAAATTATCATGTACGAGGTCACACAGATCATGTCATCCAATAAATAACATATATGTCATATTCTTAGAATGGTATTTAATAATAGAATTATCCAATAAATAGCATGGATGGCAAATTCTTAGAATGGTATTTAATAATAGAAACATGTAGCATCTATCAAGGTATCATAGGTACACAACCATACAACACTTAACGCATCTTTCCTAGCATGCTTCTAATCTTGTAAAGAGAGTGTACAGTCATGTTTTACATTCAAGACAAAATAATATTAAAGAGAGTGTACGGTCATTTCGATGGTTTAAAATCCTTAACCTTGCATTTTAGAATATGATCCTAATCAGTATAAGCATTAATAGTGTTTTTCAACTCATAAAACAATTATTCACTAGACTACATGGTATATGATAGGCAAATTGGTAACTTATGTGTGCAAGAGACTTGAAACCACGATACTCTCACTATCTCAATCACACTACAATGGTAACGTAAAGTGTTACTGCAATAATGCGACTATTCTCCCAGAGACCACAGATTTGTGCATCTAAAATCTTTTATGGTTCTTTACTATGCATATATTAAGGTTTTTAACACACTAAGTCTAGGCTTGAGATAGCCATTTTATCAAGTGGAAACTTTCATACCTATGGTTACTTGTCCCCTCCTTCGTTCGCTCCATGGAAGCTCTTTCTGTGCACTAGTATGCCCATAAGAAACGATTATCACTAAATAGATGTTAAATAGTTATATTAGTTTCAAAAAAAATGGCGCGTTATTGTGACTCATTGAGTTTTAACCTCCAAACACAAAATATAACACACAACAGGACATTATACCTTACCCTTGCTTGTTGTTCCTTTCATTCCCTCCAAAGAATGTCCTTAAGCCCTCCCTATGCGTTGTTAAGTCAGGAGAAACGTTTTACAGTCAACCAATGTTAAAACAGTCTTAGGTAACATTGATTTCGAGCCAAAACAATATGTTACATCAACTACACTTGTTTCTAGGAGGTATAGTAGTCCAATGCTGCTCAATCTTGTGTTGTTTCTCTCCTAACACTATCTATGAGGTTGAAGAGAAAGAGTAAAATAGATTGAACTCGATCTAGGTTGTGTGGGGAAGAGAAAGGAATTTCAAAAAGTGTCTAGGGTTTATGAGCAACGCAAAATGATGTGTTTTGGGTTTCCTGTGCGGTATCTCTACACATATATAGGTAGTTAGCACCCTAGAACATCCATTTTTTATATTCACTCACAATACCACGGTCTTTATCACAATACCATAGTATTGGGATTGTTCCTAATCGTAGGATCGCATCACAGGACTACAGTACCTTGACCCAATACCACGGTCCTCACGCGGATCTTTCTTTTTACAAAATCATGAAGCACTACCACGGTCCTAATTTGGGGAACGCAGTAGTGGAGCGCTTCTCCCTTCTTTTTGTTTTTTGCAATTCTACTCTTTTTTAGGGTATATGACCACTACGTAATCTTTGTTTAAGCTGTACTCATAGAATGACCCTACTTTAAAAGTGTTCCTAATAGTTGACATCTTTTTGAATGGTGTCTTTAAGAGTCAATACTTACTTTAGGAGGTATCTCTAGACTATGCCCTAAATCGATGGATGTCTCATCCAAGAGAAAGAAAATATCGAGGATGGCCATTTTGGTATTAATGTCAACCATAAAACAATGAGTTGCTTAAATCGCTTAATGTTTTGAAAGTATTTGCATATTGGTGTTTTAATTTTTATAGTGCACTAAATGTGCTTTGGATGGTCTATTAGGCTCCTTTGAGCTCACCCAATTTCATTTTATTCTTTTTAGGTATATACTGAATCGAGTAACCTATTGAACTCTAGTAAAGTTTTTTAATCTAGTTGAAGTTGATCGTGGGGCCCAAAATCTTTCATTTTAATTTATTTGTTATATCCACATTTTCAGTTAATTAGTCTATTATCTTAATTAGTACTAATGTAACGACCAATATGTCAAATTTATTTACAATCTTGTTTTTAATCATTTTATGGAAACCAATGCATGATATTTGTTTAACATTTTATTTAGTACATCATATTTGATATTATTTGTGTACACTATGATCATTAGTTGAGATGTAGTTATAGTGTAGCATGTCTGACCTTTGGTTGACCCTATAATTATTATTTAATGTTTATTTATCTCTTTGTATTTAGTGCACTCAATGCTATTTCAGCAATTTGATCCTGGTGTGATTAGGTGATCAGAAGTCAGGATATTACAATTCTAGATAAGGATATATACACAATTAATACACGTATCTTGTGCATAATTTATACCTGAATCTTTGACATTATTTTTATCATAGCCACTACCATTGATAAAGCCCTCCCTTGACAAGGATGGAAAATGACTCAAACATCAAGATGAATTAAATCAAGAATGCAAGTAGTCTAGGCAGATCTTATACGAAAAAAAATAAGGCCTTGCGACTTTGACAAGTATTGCAAAAACAAAGATTTAACAAAAATGAAAGAATTCTTGCAAAAGTAATTCAAAATTCCAATTACAATGTTAGCCATAGAATGGTCAAAATGATAATGTTGAGCAAAAAAAAAAAACCTACATTCGAATTGTCAAAACATTTGTTTGACTTTTGTTTGAGGCTAAAACATTGTGTGTAAAAGAAAGAACTATAGTAACAGAATTTTGAGAACAATCATCCATAGTGTAAGAGACCATCTTTAAGCATCCTTTTGAGAAGGATTTTCTTTAAACATTTTTCCCTCACATAACAACAATCAAAAGAAAACTAAACCATCACACCATTATCATTTGTCATCCTTGAAAAGGAACTAGACCTAAGGAAGAAGAACTAAACTAGAGGTCAATAATGAAGAAGAACCAATATGAGAAATTTTCAAATGCTTACCATTTCTAACCACAATTAGTTTGTTTTCAACCGTAGGTTGAGCCCCTAAAATTTTGAATAACTGAACAAAACAAAATTGCATTGTAAGATTACATTTCTAAGATTTTCATTTATCTTATCTAATAAGATTTCGTTTTTTATTTTGACATTGTAAGATTCATAAGACAAGCATGAATTGAGTGTAGCCAAATTTCTCAACTCTTTTCGCATTAAGATATAAACAATGAAAGATAAAAATAGAATAAAGAAATGGATGTAAATAAGTTTAAGGCATACAATGTATATTGGTTCAATTCCTAGCTATGAAAATCTATGTTTACTACTTTGTGACACCCCCGAATCTCTTTTTTTTTCTTTTAAAATAAATAAGTAAATAATGTAATAAATATTAATTAGAAAATTTAATATAATTAAATTTATTTTCTTCAAATGAAAATTCAAGGATAATTTTGTAGAAATTTTATTTCCAACATACTTGTAAAATTTGAAGATATATTTCTTTTTCTTTCTTTTTAAAATATGCATCTTCGAAGTGTCACTTTACTTCCACACACACTATGAATTTCATAAGGCTGATAATTTTATTTCAAGGAATAGCACTAGCAAAATCAAAGGATACTAATATAAAAGATTCAAATATTCAAACCACAAAATTAATTAAAGTTGTCTAGGCCCATTGGCCAAAAATAAAATAATTAAATCAGTTTAGGCCCCATTAGTCAAACATCAACCATGTAGCTTAAGTATCCACAAGAGAAATGATTAATAAGGAATCTCACCCAGAGGTTTGATATCAATGTCCATTGATGGTGCGAATCCATTCATCAAAATCAAAATGAGGTGACTGAGCATACTCTCTTCAATAGTCTTCTATCCCTAAAAAAAAAAGTTGGGTGAGCTCAAAGAGCCTAGTGGATCCATCCTAATTTTTAAATCATTATTAAACAGACATAAATAGACAAACAAGCACACCCTTTCAAACATTAGGTATTTCATCAAACTAATTATTTAAGTCAAGTTTTCTCTGTTGGGTAGGGAGTGTATTCCTAGGTGGTCTATTATCAAGCGTCTTACGCATCTTATACGTATATCTCATATCATGTATAAAAATTCAAGATTCATTCAATGTTACATCAAGTCATCATATAAAAGGTTACCTTGTAACTAGTCTCTAGAGGGTTCCCTCAGGCAACCCAATCTGTTAGCCAAAACCATCATGTCTAGGGTCCACCGGCGATAACCAAGTGACTCATCATCCCCTAATGTGTATTCTTATCTTTATTTAATATTTTTCTTATAATATCACAATGCCAACCATATTCACATCATACAATTCTCATGATACTCATTCAATTAGATTAACACTTATACACATATATTCATGGTTTCATATCTTCATGTGAGATCATTTCAACATAACAAGTAATAGACGTGCACATTAAATAATTGACAACCAAGCATTGATTTATTCAATAGACCATCATCTGCACACAAACACATAACGGAAGCCTTTCATTATTGAATGAATATCAATTCATCTAATCATGTTCATTTAATAATAATTTAAAATAGAATGTCATTTTCACCTCAATAGTTGACTTTCTTGAATCCTTGTATTGTTATCCCAACTTGTCTCAAGTCTTCAATCTTTAAAGATTGAAACCATTAGTCTTAGGAATTTAAGTATTTTCTCACGTTTTAAAAATATGATTTAATAACTCTTTTCTCACTATAACCCAAAGTATACCAAGAATGGCATATTAGAAGAGTCAAAGTCTTGATTTGTGTCACGACCTATGATTTTGTACATAAAAATTTTCGGGTTCAAAGTATGTATTTTTTGAAATTTTAAATGAAATACATGAATTATCCTCAATTTTTTCCCAATTTTAAATTATTTATTGAAGAAAAATGAAATAATGGGGGGAAAATATGATTTTGAGAAGAAAATACTTGAGATTATAAGAAAATTGTAATTTCTTGAGAAAAATAATTTTTGGGATTAATTATAGAATTTTTGGAATAATTATGAAATTTTTGTGCAATTAATGGGATTTTTTGGGAAGAAAATATAAATTTTGGTGAGTTATTCAATTTTAGGAGAAAATAATGGAATAAATGAGAAATTGATGTATAATTGAGAGTCTTGATGAGAAAATGGTGAAAAAAAAATAATTTTTAATGATTTTAGAAAAAAAAATACGAATTTTCGGATATATATATATTTGTATATGTATGTATGTGGGAAAAGAAAACACAAGAAAAAAAGAAGTTATTAAAGAGGGGCCTCGGACCCAGGGGCTAGGCTTGGGCGGCCCTGGCCCCCAACGGGCCAAGCCCAGCCCGCACGGGCTTCCAACCCGTGTGGGCTCGGGCCGCAAGAGCGAGGCCCGGGCGCGTGGGTCGGCCCTACCGGCCGGGCCTGCCCACGCGCTCCACCACCCCCCCCCCCCCCCCCCCCCCCGCCCCGCCCCCCCCCCCCCCCCCCCCCCCCCCCCCCCCCCCCCCTTGGTTTTCTTCTTCCCCCTTGGTTTCTTCTCCTCTCTTTGGCGGAAAAACCAGCAACTTCAACAGTTTTTGGCCCCCGGATTTTGCCACTTTGGCAACTCCGCCGGACAGAACTCGAGCAGGGGACAAATGTCCACCATGTAGGCAACCCAATGAGCCACGTGGGAGGACACATGGCAAGCTCATTGCCAAGCATGAGGAGCCCAAACCATGCAACAAAACCATCTTTCTTTGCTGGATTTTCATGCTTGAACGACCAGATTTTCATGAGCTTCTTTCTCCTTCATCCCACCACCATTTTGGACGTTCTTGTACTTGTTGGAAAGCGCTCGGACTCCTCTTCAAGTTCCTACAAGCCTTGGCCACCATTGCACGACTTGTAGAGACGAAAATAGTTGGGAAAACACGTTGTCTGACACTTGGAAACCCATAAAATTGAAACTACATGTTGATCTGAACTTCGTGGAACTTGTTCACTATCCATCCGAGGTCAGTTTTGAATGTATTATAGCTTGTTGGAAAGGTTGAAACGTTTATTTTAACTTTTCTTTTATGTGAAATAGCAAATAAACGGTGGAACTATGTCAAAAATAGGGTCAAAGTAGATTGTTCGCCCACTGTGACAGCAGTTTTCAGAAAAGTAGTGTTAGAGGCAACTTTGGACCACCAGTTGAAGTGGATAAGAGCATCGGATCAAGCCGAACTTTGGAATGATTAAAACTCATTTTGAGGACTAAAAGAAGGTATAAGTTTCGAACCATAACCCTTTGTGAATATGATTTGCCATGCTTATCAATATGTCTTGTTGGTTAGGTGTTGTAGACTTAGAAAAATTTTCAGAACATCCTCATGCACACTATGTTTTGGAGTGATGTTTGAGAGCAAATATGAGTAGGGTTCCTTACTATTTTGAGTAAAACTTATTTAATCAGAATTCCAAGGCTTAAACTCTTGCAAAAACAGCAAGGAATGGTCTCGAATTAGTATTGGGACCTAGGATAGATAAGCACTCAAAAACCATAGGGGATTAAACCATACAATAATCTGTTACATGAACAGAAAAGTGAGGGATTAGTTGACTGACCAAATAAAGGCAACTTGAGCTGAAATTTTAGTGGAGAAGTCCTTGGATATGTCAATGATATGTGTACCAAATTTCAGGGCATTTTGAAATTGGAAAGTAGGTTAGTCAATCCGCTAAGTGACTGCCTGTTACAGGGTATATGGGATTCTTATAATCCCTATTATTACACCTAAAAACCCTAGTAAATGATGTTCAAAAATCATGAAATAAAA
Organism: Tinospora cordifolia; assembly: GCA_030144865.1. Classification (NCBI taxonomy): domain Eukaryota; kingdom Viridiplantae; phylum Streptophyta; class Magnoliopsida; order Ranunculales; family Menispermaceae; genus Tinospora; species Tinospora cordifolia. Next base: position 1,363 of record JAJIYU010000774.1, on the reverse strand, counting down.
TTTCAGTGAAAGCATAGACAGAATAGATCAAATCTGGAACGTTTTACACAAATCCAACAGTTGGATCGATCACAGGAAATTCAGAAAATTTACTGCCAGGAAGTGTGAACCCAGGAGTCCCTGTAATTCAACTGAAAATTCTGAGATTAAATTAGATAGGCAAACCTCTGTGGAATGGGATGAAATTTGGTGGAGTGATTCCTAATTATGTTTAGTTTATGCCTACAAAATTTCAGAACAATCTGATATGAATAAGTGGGTAAAATTAAGCAAACAGTCACCATGTGTACACATAGTCCCTGAAATCGTAGCTAAAAATACTATCAAATGAAGTCCTAAAATCATGATTTAAAATTTTAGGAAAGGTTTAATGAGTCTAGAACAGATCTAGAAAATTTAGTGCAAATCCAAAGTACGGATTGCACGCAGAAAAATCGGCAAGCTTGCTGTGTAAGAGAGAAAAGAACCAAAATTTGACTAAGTGTTGAGGTTTGAGATTTTGAACTAATTTTGACCCTTTTTGACCCAATCTTGACCTGAATGGCCTATGTTGACCCAATTTAGGCATGGATTGACCTAAGGTGACTAGGATGACCACATTGACCAAAGTTGACCAGAATTGACAATGTCTGACCGATTGACTGAAACGGCTTGGGTCGATCAAAACTGAGTTGGGACAGTGATATTAGATATTGGGCCACTATTCGGATAGAACTGAGATTAAGTTTTGATTGATGCAGATTCGAGAGGGTATAGCGGGGCTGTGCCAGTTGTCAACAGGACATCGGTGCACAGGACCCGAGGTGAGTAGTTTGATTCAGGTGTTTCTATGACTTTTATTCCTTGCATAAAACTTATATTAAATGACATGGTTTGAATGGTTTTACGGGACTTAGATACATCTAGTTGATTTTGAGATATGTAGATGTACACGGGTAGTAAGACCAGAGGCTCGAGGTCCAAGCACAGGGTTAGGGTGTGTGATTAACACGCCTAGCTTCCGACCCGCTCGAGTGATGGCACTTGAGGACCGAGCGCGGGGTTAGGGTACTCGAGGGGTACGCCTAGCTTACGACCTGCTCAAGTGGCTAATACGCCTGACCTACGACCCGCTCAAACGATGATCATAGGTTGGGTTTTGTTGAGCTAACCTAGCCTGGATATGTCTTAAACTAGCATGAATTTAAGATGGTTTTTTTTAAACCTTTGCACTATTTATAACTGTTTCCATACTATGTCATGCTTTCGAATGTCACATCATTTTATTGCTCATGCATACATGCATTGTTTTGGAATATTGGTTATAGTTGACATGCTGATCTTTCTACTCACTGAGCCACGTGGATTTTAAGCTCACTACTCT
>JAJIYU010000773.1:0-44556 GCA_030144865.1 Tinospora cordifolia | reverse complement strand
AAAATACTATTTTCTTATTCAAATAGAGAAGCATATATTTACCCAACAATTCTATATGTCTAATATTAATCAATGTATATGCCTTTATACTTCCATACTAACTAATTAATTGCATACCAATATATATGTGTATGTGTGTTTATATTTAAATATATACGTATATGTGTTTTAAACTCAAATTTCGATTATTACGTCACTAAAATTTCTGGTATTACAATTATTACGTCACTAAAATTTTAGGTATTACACTGATACCAAAGGTGGTATCAGAGCCTGGGCTTTAGGTGCCTTGGGCTAGAATTAGAAAGTCAATCAGTGGCTGTTTGATTAGAATTAGAAACTCAAATTAGGGTTTCACTTTGAATTGAATCAAATCTTGAATGCCTTGGGCTAGAATTAGAAAGTTGATCAGTGGCTATTTGACTAGAATTAGAAACTCAAATTAGGGTTCCACTTGGAATTGAATTGAATCTTGAATGCCCTACCTTTTATTTTTGAAATTGAAAAACGTTTTAGAAAGTGATTTCAAAAAGAAAGTTTATGTTTTTAAAATGTTTTGTTTGGATACAAAGACTACAAGTTGAGCTGATAGTGGGTAAGTATTGTCCTGAGTAAAGCTAAACATTGAAAGGGAAGTGGGTTATCTCGTCTTAGAAAGTGCGGTTGCTAAGTAGACTTTAGTCTCGCCGCCCGATTTGGAGGCTGTTCTGCCAGCTTGTATGAGTAGTTTGAGTTGAAGAATTACTTTACTTTCTATAACAAAAAATTAGAAAGTGAAAAATTAGGGCAAGGAATCAAAAAGAAGTCGAAAAAGATGCCAAAGTTGATATCTCAGTGTAATAACCCAAAACATTTTAACGCGTTCACATCGATAATTAATTTAAGAATTTCAATTAAATAGGAAAGTTTTAAAAGAAAACATGTTTTGAATGTCCATGTATGTATTAAATGAAAATAAAATCATATAAACTCATTTTTATGGCTTAGAAACTCAAAAATAATGAAAAATAGGAAAAAGGTTCGAAAGATTGTGGTTCGTCGATGAAAATAGTGCAGGAAAACCACTTAAGAATAGTGGACACATTCTGCTGACCACGGTCTGTAAATGGGCGATCGCGGTCCGCATTCGAGGAAATTGGAATTTTCAAGAAAAGTTAATCACTGACCGAGGTCCTTATTGCCGACCGCGGTCCGTGTGTGATATATAAATAAAAATGATCGACTTGAGCTCATCATTTTCACTTCCAGTTCATTCCAGACGAGGGAGAAATGACCTTGAAAGCTAGGAGAGGCACTCTGAAGTAAGGTGAACCAGAGATTGAAGATTTAAGGCAAGAATCTAAGTCCCTCTAGTAAATTATTTTCTCACTTGCTGTTTGCTTAAATCTAAAGATTCAAATACTCCAACTGTAAGGGTGAATGAAGGAATTTTGTTATGAGAAAACCCTGTTAGCTGAAGTAAATTTGAATCTTTTCCTTATATAAAGTCCCAAAGCAATTGTGTATTGAGTTTGATTGTTTATTTTATGGAATTTTGAATTTACCAGTGTCTAGAGAACTGAAATCGGGTAGCACATTTTCTGTGAAAGGAAGTGAGCTGAATTGAAGCTTTGGTGGAGAAATTGTCAAGTGAGTGCATTTTAAAGACAATCTGTTGTGACAAGAAAGTTGAGAGGAATCCTAAAATACATAGGTGAGAGGGATATCCTTATTCTTTAGTATTATGCGGGAATCACGCTTGAAACATGATTGTTGCTAGTATAGGATTTATATGATATGAATGTTGATATTGTTGGAATTGAATGGTTGTTTGCAATTATTGAAGTGCCGAATGATTTACCATTATGCATGATTTCTATTAAGATTTACCGCTCATGCGATATTTCATTTATTTATTTCTGATATCATGTTGATTGAATGTTTTGGGCTTGAATGCATGATTGCTTCACTAAATTAAGATTAATGGTTAAATAAGAATCCCACACACCGGTACGACAGGCTACAGAGCGTCGTAAATATTCCTGACCCTTAGTGTCGATAGCAAATTTCATTGTCTTGGGAATCATAAGGAATTGGCTGCATAGCGTTCCTTACCTTTGACTGTGACATCTTGGGAGAATAGGCCGCACGACGTTCCTTTCCTTAGATTTTGCTCGACAGTTGATTTGTCTTCGGGATTTGGTAACAGGCTGCATAGCGTTACCTTAGTAATTGGCTGCATAGCATTACTGCTACTTAGACTGTGATTCACATGTACAGGCCGCAGGGCATGCATGGGGATAAGTAATAGGCTGCAGAGCGTTACTTATCTTTGGATGTTGATGTTTTTGATTTCTTATTTCTGCCCAAATTGCATGCACTCATTTCCATCCTAGATCACAAAGGAATATTGGGAGTCTAATCAACTCTTCCGGTTTAGGTTACAACGAACAAACTAATGTGTGAAACCCCTAATGTGTGGAAGTGTGTGTATGTTTTGAGTTTGATCTTGTATAATGCTAGAGATGTATAGGATTGACTCACTGGGCTTTCGAGCTCACCCTATCACTCTATTTTCAGGTTTTCACAGGTCTATTGTACAGTGACTACTTACTAACAATGGAGACGTTCAAGGATGGGTTTAAAACTTTGTTTTAAAACATTATGTTAAAATGATTTTGATGTAATTGTGGAACAGAATATTTCTTCTTCTTTTGTATAATACCAGAAATGTAATCTAACTATATTTTCATGTTTTGATGATGTATTTATCGATGGACTGTGTTTTCATATTATTGACAATATAAAACTAGTAGAAAATTTTGTTAAACTTGATATTTCCTCGAATAGTATTTTGAATATTTCCATAGGAAAAGTTTAACTAAAAGTTGATCAATATGGGCTGACTATTTTGTAAAATTTTCATTTATATTGTTTAAGAGAGATAACAAAAAAAAAAAATTGTAGCAAAGGTAACATTCCGGTCGTCAGGAGATGGTAACCCAATGATCTCCATTCCGGGGAGTTCGGACCTGAGGCTGGGGTGTTACAAATATGGTATTAGAACTTAGTTAGTAGCTCACTAGGCTAGAAATTATTTTTAATGATTTTTACTGGGTTTTGATTTTTACTGGAAAATGGTTTTTATTGGAAACAGTTTGGATAAAGTTTGGACTAATCGGGTGATGCCTTGGAGGCACAGTGAGTCTAAATTAAAAGACATTAGGGCATAGGTTAGAGACTGATAACTTGATTGAACGTACACTTGTTTGGTCAGGACGCGAGTTCAGGAGGATGTTGTACCTCTGGCCTCTATGTAGGATGGGGTGCATAGGGATTTGGGGGTATAGAGGAATCCTGGATTCGAAGAATGATAGGCCATGTTGGTGAATGCTCGTGTATCTGGTAGAGTAGTTACTTGCTATGTTTGGTTGGGATGGGGCAGTTAAGCATAGTGGGTCTTGTGAAGCCAGAGAATCCATCCACGGAGGCATATGTTCTATTATGCCTGATCAACATAATAGGATGTGGCAGCTGTGGAAGTCGAAACATTTGCGTAATGTAATGGGTGTAATGAAATTTCTAAGTAGAAGTCTGTGTGGAAAGGCGAGTGTGGGATGGGGCACACAGACCTGGAAGCATGGATGGAAGCTTGGGATTTCATTATGCTAGCGTGCATTGTGTGTTTGGTTGGTGTATGATTGGTTGCAATATATGTAGTAAAACTATATTTTTAGTATATTACCCAAACTCCTGCACCCAGAAACAGACGAAATGCTGTCGACTTAGAAGTACAAACTTTTAGGCCACAAAGACACATCGAGAACTTAGAGACTATGCATCTAGAGTCACAGTAGCACGAAACAAGTGAAAACACCTAAGTGGGGAAAATTAACTGGCATTTATTGTAAGTTCAGAATCCAAAGTTTGATTGCAATTCTTAGATGTTTTGCTACAATCAAATTAAACTATTGGATATTGAATTAGGTCTTGACTTGCAAACAATGCCAAGGGGACGACCAAAACAAAGAACGGCTCGAGGGGAGAGTAGTCATGAGCCTGAGCAAAGAGAAGGCACTCCGGGAATAGCAGCTGCATTAGTGGGAGCAGTGATGACTCCTGAGGTGATTGTAGAGATTACTCAAAAGATGATAGCCGAGGTTACTCCTAGAATAGTGACAGAAATTACTCCTTGAGTAGTAGAACAAATAGTGAAAACCTTGCAGTCATCACAGCCACCAGTGCCAGTACAACCATAGATGTTGCAGCAACCTGTACAACCACCGCTAGAGCCTCAGATTTAACTAGTACCTCAAACTCAACAAGAGGCCAGATCATCAGAGGCGATTACAGCAAGTAAATCAGCTGGTTATGATAAGGAACAGAAGGAGTTACTAATTGAGTTTCAGAAATTGAAACCCAATACATTTGAAGGAATGACTGATCCAATGACAGCTGATAGGTGGTTTACGGAGATGAACAAACATTTGAATGCATTGGGACTGACAGGACTGCGACGAGTCGTTTTGGCAGTACATCAGTTAGAAGGACCAACATATCACTGGTGGGAAATGATCATGAATGACCCTGGCATAGATGAAACAATGCTGACTTGGGAAGAGTTCAAGACCATGTTCTATGATGCTTATTTCTCAACAGCCAAGAAAAGACAAATGCATGCTGAGTTCACAAGACTAGCACAGAAGATGATGTCGGTGACAGAGTATGAACAAAAATTCACAGAGTTAGCAAGATTTGCTCCTGATTTGGTAAAGGATGAGCAAACAAAGACAGAGAGATTCATTGAAGGATTGAAACTGGAAATCAGAAAGATAATAGCACCCTTAAAGTTGACGAACTTCAGAGAAGCTGTGGAGAGGGCACAGATTATAGAAAGAGACCTCGAGGCAGAACAGGCATGGAAGAATAAGAAGCGAACCAGATCTACCCAAGCAGCAGGACCATCGTTGAGGAAGCCTGGCAGTCAAAAGAGAAGAAGAGTACCTCAGAGCCAGAGACAGGTACGGGCATCTAAGAGATTGCAAGGAAGACAGGCCAGATCAGAAAAAAAACATTAGCGAACAACGGGAGCAGGCTAGAAAGAAAGGGTTATGCTATATTTGTAATCAAGAAGGGCATTTTGCTAGAGATTGTCCCAATAAAGAAATGACCACAGTATCTCAATCGGTGAATCAGACTCGATCTCAGACAGAAAGATCGCAGCGAAAGCCTCAAACACAACAACAAAGTCAAGCAAGCCTCTATACGGCGGTCAGCAGTACGGAACCGACCCAAGCAGTGAAAGGTACGTTCTTATTATTTGGGGTTATTGTGCGAGTATTATTTGACTTGGGTGCAACTAGGCCATTCATTTCAGAAGAAGTCGTAGATAGATTGAAGTTAGTCACAGACCCTTTGGTCACACCACTAGAAGTGTCTACTCCGGTAGGAAGCATGGCAAGTTTACAAAGACATTGTAGGTGTGAACTCACTTTCGGAGATAGAAGAATAGGAGTGGACCTTTGTGTACTTAATTTTGGCGGATATGACGTGATATTGGGAATGGATTGGTTAACCCAATATCAAGCTAAGATCGATTGCCAAAGACGAAGAGTTACAATCAAGCTACCATCAGGGGAAGTTGTGAAAATAGAAGGAGATATGAAGAAGCTGCCTAGAAGTCCAACATTAGCATTACTATATGCTGTACAACAGAAGGTCGACTTCAGACAGTTGATAGAGGATGAAGTAGAGAAGCCACAAGGAATTCAACAGATCCCAGTGGTGAAAGAATATGAGGATGTATTTTCGGATGAATTGCCTAGCCTTCCACCACACAGGCAAATAGAATTCAAGATTGAAGTATATCTGGGTACAAATCCCATTGCCATTCCACCTTATCAGATGGTACCAGTAGAACTGGTTGAGTTGAAGACTCAATTGGATGAACTGCTGGCGAAGGGTTTCATTAGACCAAGTGAGTCACCATGGGGAGCTCCAGTCCTGTTTGTAAGGAAGAAAGATGGATCCATGAGGTATGTGTAGACTATAGGAAATTAAATCAAGTTACGATAAAGAATAAGTACCCTCTACCAAGAATCGATGATCTCTTTAACCAACTGACGGGAGCCTCACGATTTTCAAAAATAGATTTGAGATCAGGGTACCATCAGTTAAAGATCCATGAGTTAGACATACCGAAGACAACTTTTAGAACTCGGTATGGACATTTCAAATACACAGTAATGCCATTCGGACTGACAAATGCTCCAGCGACATTTATGGATTTAATGAATAGGGTCTTTAGCCAATACCTAGATGAGTTCGTTGTTGTTTTCGTGGATGATATTCTCATTTATTCCAGATCAGATGTTGAACATGAAAAACACTTGCACATGGTACTGGAAACACTTAGATAGAATAAACTGTACGCCAAATTCAGCAAATGTGAATTTTGGATGCAGAAAGTAAAATTTCTGGGTCATGTTGTCTCGACAGAAGGCATATAAGTGGATCTAGAGAAAGTTGAAGCAGTAGCTAATTGGAAACAACCAACAACAGTAACTAAGATCAGAAGCTTTCTTGGATTGGTTGGGTACTACCGCAAATTTATTAAGGATTTCTCGAAAATAGCTAGTCCATTGACAAAACTGACCAGGAAAGGAGAAAAGTTCATTTTGAATGATCAATGCGAGGCATCGTTCTAGGAATTGAAAATGAGATTGACAATAGCACTAGTCTTGATTACTCCTACACAAGGAGTAAGATACACCCTCTATACCGATGCATCGTTGAATGGTTTGGGTGTAGTATTGATGCAAGAAGGAAAGCCTGTGGCATATGCTTCCCCACAATTAAAACCACATGAGCAGAATTATCCCACACACGATCTGGAGCTTGCAGCAATCGTGTTTGCATTGAAGATTTGGAGGCATTATCTTTATGGAGAGAATTTTGACCCGTACTCAGATCACCAAAGCCTCAAATATATCTATACTCAGAAGGAACTTAATCTCTGACAGAGAAGATGGTTAGAGTTCCAAAAAGACTATGACTTTCAGCTACATTATCATCTTGGTAAGGCTAACATAGTAGCAGATGCACTAAGTAGAAAGTTTAGCTGGAAGGATGAAGAAAGGGCACACATGTATTAGTTGATCAGTACATATGACCTAAGTATAGCCACTAACGAAACTCAAGAATATATCTGTATGCGATAGCTAGCAATCCAAATATTATACACCAGATCAGAGAGAAGTAGAAGAATGGTAAGTGGATGGAAAATCTGATTGACGGTATCAGGCAAGGTAAACATACAGATTTTAGAATTGATGTGGATGGTGCATTGAGGCTAGGTGATAGGCTATGTGTACCGAGTACAGGACAGATCAAAGACACCATACTGGATGAAGCATACTTAACCAAGTACACATTGCATCCAGGAGGTGATAAAATGTATCAGAATTTGAGGAAGACTTATTGGTGGAAAGGTATGAAGAAAAACATTGCAAAGTATGTCTCTCGATGTCTTACGTGCCAACAGGTAAAGGCTGAGTACAAAAAGCCATCTAGCTTATTGCAGCCGTTTCCAATACCAGAATGGAAGTGGGATGATATTACCATGGATTTTGTGAGTGGCCTCCCGAGAAATTAGAAAGGTGAAGACACTGTTTGGGTGATAGTAGATAGATTGACAAAGGTAGCTCACTTCTTACCTATACGATCTACTGATCTAGTGAGTAAGTTGGGTGAACTATATGTTAGGGAAATAGTGAGACTGCATGGAATTCCCAAGACAATTGTATCAGACCAAGATGCCAGATTTACATCCCAATTTTGGGAAAGTTTACAAAAGGAATTGGGAAGCAGAATCACTATGAGCACGACATTTCACCCGCAAATGGATGGACAATCTGAAAGGGTTATACAAGTGTTAGAAGATATGTAGAGAGCGTGTGCTTTAGATTTTAAGGGCAATTGGAGCAAATATTTGCATTTAGCAGAGTTTGCCTACAATAATAGCTATCAGGCGAGCATTGGAATAGCTCCATTTGAAGCGCTCTATGGTAGACCCTACAGGTCGCCATCTTGTTAGGCAGAACTGGAGGATCATGTGCTCATTGGACCTGATATGATTGAAGAGATGAACTTACAGATCAAGAAGATCCAGAAGAGGTTGTTAACTGCACAAAGCAGACAGAAAAGTTACTCAGACAGAAGGAGAAAGCCCTTAGAGTTCCAACTAGGAGACAGGGTGTTCCTGAAGATAAGTCCACAGAAGGGAATCAGAAGGTTTGGAGCCAAGGTAAGTTGGCCCCTAGATTCATTGGTCCATTTGAGGTACGTAAATGGATTGGTGCATGTGCTTACGAATTGGATCTTCCGAATTGATTATCTGCAATCCACAATGCGTTCCACGTCTCTATGCTTCGGAAGTACGAGCCAGATCCTTCACATATTATTCCATGGCAAGATATTGAAATTCAAGGTGATGCAACTTATGAAGAACCAGCTATTCAGATCCTGGATCGTAAGGTACAAAACCTCATAACTAAAGACATTCTTTTAGTCAAAGTTCTATGGAAGCATCATAATCTGGAGGAAGCCAGCTGGGAATTAGAGAGTGAGATGCAGAAAAAGTACCCAGAACTATTCTCCAGAAATTCTTAACAGAACACATTGGGCAGGTATGTTCTATTTAAATTTCGAGGGCGAAATTTCTTTAAAGGGGGGTAGATTGTAATAACCCAAAACATTTTAACGCATCCACATCGATAATTAATTTAAGAATTTCAATTAAATAGGAAAGTTTTAAAAGAAAACATGTTTTGAATGTCCATGTATGTATTAAATGAAAATAAAATCATATAAACTCATTTTTATGGTTTAGAAACTCAAAAATAATGAAAAATAGGAAAGAGGTTCGAAAGATTGTGGTTCATCGACAGAAATAGTGCAGGAAAACCACTTAAGAATAGTGGACAAATTCTGCCAACCGCAGTCCGTAAATGGCCGACCACGGTCTACATTCGAGGAAACTGGAAATTTCGAGAGAAGTTAATCACCGACCGAGGTCCTTATTGCCGACTGCGGTCCGTGCGCGATATATAAATAAAAATGACCGACTTGAACTCGTCATTTTCATTTCCAGTTCATTCTAGACGAGGGAGAAATGACCTTGAAAGCTAGGAGAGGCACTCTGAAGTAAGGTGAACCAGAGATTAAAGATTTAAGGCAAGAATCTAAGTCCCTCTATTAAATTACTCTCTCTCTTGCTATTTGCTTAAACCTAAAGATTCAAATACTCCAGATGTAAGGGTGAATGAAGGAATTTTGTTATGAGAAAACCCTGTTAGCTGAAGTAAATTTGAATCCATTCCTTATATAAAGTCCCAAAGAAATTATGTATTGAGTTTGATTGTTGTTTTTATGGAATTTTGAATTTACCAGTGTCTAAAGAATTGAAATCGGGTAGCACATTTTCTGTGAAAGGAAGTAAATTGAAGCTTTGGAGGGAGAAATTGTCAAGTGAGTGCATCTTAAAGACAATCTATTGTGACAAGAAAGTTGAGAGGAATCCTAAAATACACAAGTGAGAGGGATATCCTTACTCTTTAGTATTATGCGGGAATCACGCTTGAAACATGATTGTTGCTAGTATAGGATTTATATGATATGAATGTTGATATTGTTGGAATTGAATGGTTGTTTGCAATTATTGAAGTGCCGAATGATTTACCATTATGCATGATTTCTATTAAGATTTACCGCTCATGCGATATTTCATTTATTTATTTCTGATATCATGTTGATTGAATGTTTTGGGCTTGAATGCATGATTGCTTCACTAAATTAAGATTAATGGTTAAATAAGAATCCCACACACCGGTACGACAAGCTGCAGAGCGTCGTAAATATTCCTGACCCTTAGTGTCGATAGCAAATTTCATTGTCTTGGAAATTATAAGGAATTGGCTGCATAACGTTCCTTACCTTTGACTGTGACATCTTGGGAATAAAAAGGAATAGGCCGCACGGCGTTCCTTTCCTTAGTTTTTGCTCGACACTTGATTTGTCTTCAGGATTTGGTAACAGGCTGCATAGCGTTACTGTAGTAATTGGCAGGCCGCAGGGTGTGCATAGGGATAAGTAATAGGCTGTAGAGCGTTACTTATCTTTGGATGTTGATGTTCTTGATTTCTTGTTTCTGGCCAAATTGCAAACACTCATTTCCGTCCTAGATCACAAAGGAATATTGGGAGTCTAGTTAACTCTTCCATTTTAGGTTACAACAAACAAATTAATGTGTGAAACGCCTAATGTGTGGAAGTGTGTGTATGTCTTGAGTTTGATCTTGTATAATGCTAGAGATGTATAGGATTGACTCACTGGGCTTTCGAGCTCACCCTATCACTCTATTTTCAGGTTTTCACAAGTCTATTGTACAGTGACTACTTACTAACAGTGGAGACATTCAAGGATGGGTTTAAAAGTTTGTTTTAAAACGTTATGTTAAAATGATTTTGATGTAATTGTGGAACAAAATATTTCTTCTTCTTTTGTATAATACCGGAAATGTAAACTAACTATATTTTCATGTTTTGATGATGTATTTATCGATGGACTGTGTTTTCATATTATTGACAATATAAAACTGGTAGAAAATTTTGTTGAACTTGATATTTCCTCGAATAGTATTTTGAATATTTCCACAGGAAAATTTTAACTAAAAGTTGATCAATATGGGCTGACTATTTTGTAAAATTTTCATTTATATTATTTAAGAGAGAGAGCAAAAAAAAATTTGTAGCAAAGGTAACATTTCGGTCGTTAGGAGATGGTAACCCGATGATCTCCATTCCGGGGAGTCCAGACCTGAGGCCGGGGTGTTACACTCAGCTAGCCAAAGGTTGTGAGTTAACCAGATGAAACCTTAGGTCTAAGGGAAAGCCCTTAGGTAGAAACGTGGTGTAACCATGGGTGGCACAGTGGATCAAAAGCATAAATCTTTAGGATATAGGCTAGAAACTTAAACTTGTGTGAAAACAAAAAATTGTTTGATCAAGACACGGGACCGGGAAGCTTCTATATCTTTCGATTTCTATGTATTATGGGATGCATAGGAATTCGGGGTTATGGACGAAGCTTGGACTCAGAGAATGATGGACCATGTGTGGTAAATGATCGATAACTCTGACAGAACAAGTTTTTCTATGCTCGTTGGTATGGGATGGTAGAGTATAAGGGGCTCATGAACCTTAGTTATTGAGCAATTTGTGAAATTGTTTGGGTACAACTTTGTTTTGGGTGAAAATCTAAGTGGAAGGGTAGAGTGGTATGTGCTACTTGAACCTGAAAGCTTAGGTGGAAGCTTGGAACCTTACTATGTTAATTTGATTGTATGATTGTGTGATATGCATGCTTTACTATTTATTTTCTTTGAGACCAAATTCTGTACCTATGCATGAAAAGAACCTAGAAGAAAAACTTTTAGGCCACTGAATAGATCGAGAACCTAGAAACTAAATCTAGAGTCATGGCAGTACGAATGTTTGCTAAAACAAAAATGGATGTTGAGAAGATGAGCCGGGAAGAGTTCAAAGAGGTCTTCCACGAAAAGTTCTTTCCGAAGATGACATTGTGCAAGCTGCAAGAAGACTTTGTCAGGTTGAATCAAAAGGACTTGACTATAGCTGAGTACGAGAGAATGCTTATTGAATTGGATAAGTTCTCTCGGGAGCTGATCTAAGAAGAAAAAAAATGAAAGCTAATTGGTTTGCTCAGGATCTCAAGATTGAGATTCGAAGGGTGATTATGACTCTAAGCTTAAAAGACATATAGGAATCCTAGAGCATGAACTCAACTTAGAACAGAGGTTGAGAATAAAAAACAAGAGGCCTAGTAATGAAATAGAGAACCCAGACACCCAGAAAAAGAATAAGAGTGGTAGGAAGGCACCACAGACCTAGAAATAGGGGCAAAATAAAGATATAAAAGAACAGGTGAGGAAGTAGGGACTATGCTATGTGTGCAGGTAGAAGGGTCATGTAGCAAGAAACTGTCCGACTACACATGCTCAGGCTCCTCAGCCACAAAACACTTAGGGTAGAAAACAACAGCAGAATACCAACCAGGGGCAGAATCAGGGCCGTGGGCAGAACCAGGCCAGAATGTTTATTGTTGAGGCTCAATAAGATTAAGACCTACCCTAGAGACCCTAGTATAAAAATATATATTAGGAGAACTTGACTAGCCCTTTATTTAAAATTGCTATATGTTAACATTTATGAGTTTTAAGCTTTGATAAGGTTTTTTACCTATTTTTTTTTTTCAATAAATGAAATTTATTCCCTTAATAAATAGTGTTAGTCATAACTTGAGGCTTGGCATGTGGTCGAGTCCATTAAGATGGAGGTGGGATATGACAAAGAAACTTTGACCTTCGAATAGATTGAGAACTTTAGGCTGGGTATGACCCTAAAATAAAAAACGAGTCTATCTCTAAAACATGTCTTGCCCACCGAATCTTTTGCAATCAGATTGGGGGTGAACAAAGGCAAGACAAATGACTCACAAGCCTAATAGAGGAAATTGAATAAGATAAGCATACTGATCTTTGGTTAGATGCTGAGGATATCCTAAGACTTAGGGAGAAAATACTGCTTCGGAAATTGCAGATCATCTCACGAAAGTGCCTAATTTTTGCTAACTAGATCCACAAATCAAGTCAATAAGTCTGAGAGAGCTACCCAAACACTAGAGTCTATGTTAAGCTCTTGTGTCTTAGACATTAAAGGAAATGGAGAAAGCTCGAACCTGACCCCTCTCACATCATCCACTAGGAGGAAGTGAATATTCAAGGTGATGCTACTTACGAGGAAACACCAGTCAGAATTCTTGACCATAAAGAATAGAGTTTGCAAACAAAGGATATCCTGTTAGTCAAAGTACTGTGAAAACATCACGGGGTGGAAGAAGCTAACTAGAAACTCGAAAGTGAGATGAAGACCAAGCATCCACATCTATTCACTTAAATTTCTTAGTTATGTACAAATTTCGAGGATGAAATTTTTCTAAGGAGGGTAGGTTCTAATACCTTGAAAACTCTATATTTAATTAAATGAAATTCAAGATAAATTCAGTGAAATTTGGGTGCAAAATGAAACTGACCTCATTTCGAGGCTAAATTTGGCTGGTTTTCAAAACTCTCATTTAGTGCCCCATAGGGACCCAAAAAAACTTGAAATGAAGTAAGGTGACATGAACCAGCTAAGGGGACAACATATCAAAAGATTAGAACAATTGGTCGAGGTTAAGGTTTTCATTTACCAAACACCCTTCAGGGGGTCCAAATTAGAAAGAATCATCATTTAGGGTACTTCAGGGGATCGAAATGACTTGAAACAAAACAAAATGACATGAACTAACAAAATGAATTATATATCCGAAAATCATAACAATTGATCAAGATTTTGATTTTCAATTGCCTAGTGACCTCATTGGGCTTAAATAAAGAAAGTTTTTGAGGGAAAATTACCTTGGGTCAAACCATACCTTAAAATGTGCATTAGGTTCACGTGATTCCAAAACTATAGGTTATAAATCATAATTCCATGTAAATAAGGAGATATTAATTTTTATTTGATTTTTGTGAACCCATGAAGTCATGGATACCCCAACATGTGCAAGTCACATGGGTGGAACACCATGATCATGTGCACCCTACCCTACCCTAAGCTCCATGGGACGTGTCCATTATTTGAAACTATGAAGAATGATCCCATGTGCCATATAAATGATCAAGTATGCCCACACCTATAGAAACCATGAAGAATGATTCCATGTGCCAAGATAAATGATCATGTATACTAAGGTTACATATAAAATGTCTCATAAGTGTGTGTGTGTGTGTGTGGGCACACTTGTGACAAACCCAAGATAAAAGTTTAATGAGAGTGGCTGATTTAAAGAGATATAGAAAGATTTCTTCACCTAAAAAAAATTAGAAAATAGAAACTTATCTCATGCTCACATGTGGAGCCAAAAAGGGAGAAAATTTAAGGAAAATAAGAAACATTCCAAAGCTTTGTTTTTGTGTGCCCATATTAGAAACTTATTTGATTTTATAAATCATGACACATTATAATGTTTCCCTACTAGTAGAGGACGTCCAAAAGAGATTAGAATATATTCCAAACCTTTAATTGTGTTCACACACATAAAAGAAATAAATAAGGTTCAAAGATTTTGCTCACACTTGGATTGGAAACCTTAGTGGTCCCACTTGCCAACCATGAGCACACTTGCCTTTCTCACTTAAACCATCCCCTTATGAGTTTGGAAATATGCTCAAACGTAGTGAGCTTCCCTAGCTGACTTAGATGCCCCCTTGTGCTCATGAACACCTATAAATACCCCCTCTTGCTCACATTAATCTCATCCCAAATCAAAGAGTTGACACTTCCCTCTTTGTTTGTTCTTGCCTTCTTCTTGGTACCTCTTTTCACTCTCTTTTCTTTCTTGTGTGAGAAGTTCTTATTTTAGTGTTTTAAAGAGTTGTTGAAGTATTTTTGTTGGTGATTAGAAGATGTAAAAGTGGTGGATAAGGGGAACCTCTGCCGGATTCTACAAAGAAACTCGAATTAAGGCGGAGGAGATTTCTTAAACCTCTACTTTGCTATTTTAAATTTCTAGCATGTTCATGCTTCTCTAAATTCTAATTTTTAGCATGTCTTATTTTAGTTTCAGCATGTTTAGTCATATATTAATTTTAGTTAGCATGTTTTTATGTCTTAATCACTCATGAGAGCATGCCATGCTTAGAATCCATGTTTAGGATTTAATTCAATGTTTCAAGCATGCGATGTAATGTTTTCATGCTTTCTTGGTTGTTTAAAATTCTAAAATTTACATTTTGAATTTCTTTTATGATTATGTGATTCTTAAATATAAGAAATTGAAGATAAGAACCACGTACTATCATAGTGACCCATATGGGTGCTAGGGGTGTTCTTAACACATGCTTGAAGTGTGTGGTTGTAGGGAGCAACTAATGGATACTTGATATGTGGCATCCAACGAAAAGTAATAATGAAATGTCTTTCCACCCTAAAGAGGGGTATCTAAATTAAGAACATCAAGGGAGTAGAACCCTTCTCAGTCTTAACATGAACTACAACAAAAAATTTGCTTGAATCACTTAATGCATGAAAGTATTTGAATTTAGATGTGCTATTGATTTGAAATAGTAACTTAGTTGTTTAATAAATGATCTACTGGGCCATGTGCTCACCCCTTCCTTTTATTTTTCAAGAAATTGACTTGAATTATGAAGGCCATGGATATTACATTATTTCTATGTTTTGAAAGTTATATTTTAAGGGCATGTTGCCCAAATTTTGAATTTAAGACTTCTGCTAAATTTTATTTAAGTTTTGAAAGTTATGTACTCAAGTTTTGATTTAAAAATGTAACTTTCTTTATTTTATTTGAATAAATATAGAGTTTGAAGTATTCCTTTATCTAATTGTATAGCCTTATTGAATTGAAATTTAATACATTGTGATGTATCCATGAACGTTTTCAATAAGTGTTTAAATAAAGGAATTGAGATACAAGTTGTGTACTTGTAAATGTAACATAGGACCCAACCCGCCTTGTGGTTGAACGTAAACCTGTCTCTTGGGGGTTGGGGTGTTACATGCTTCCTTTCTGAGGGTTTATTCTTAAGAACACACTATCACCTGCCTGAAACTCAAGGGGCCTTCTCCTTTCATCTGCATAACTCTTTTGTTTACCCTTTGCTATGGCCAATCTCTTCTGTATCTATTTTAGTTGATTGTTCATCTCCTCCACTAGATCTGGCCTAGTAAGCATGTGATCCTCAAGTTCAGGCCAATAGGTTAGTGATTTGCAGGGCCTCATATAGAGAGTTCCATACGGAGCCATCCTTATACTTGCCTGAAAATTGTTGTTATAGGCAAACTTTGCCAAGTGTAAGTACTTGCTCTAGTTTCCCTTAAAGTCAAGGATGCAAGACCTCAACATGTCTTTTAATGTGTAAATGACTCTCTCAGACTGAACATCAGTTTGTGAATGGAAATCAGTGCTCATGGTGAGTCTGGTGCCCAACTCCTTCTATAGACTTTGCTAGAATTATGACATGAACCGAATCTCTGTTCGACACTATGGTCTTAGGCACACCATAAAGTTCTACTATCTTCTTTACATAGAGTTCCCCCAGCTTACTGACTTTGTTTGTGGATTTAATAGGCAAGAAATGTGCCACCTTAGTGAGACAATCCACAATCACCCATATAGTATCTTCTCCTTTTTGGTTCCTGGGTAATTCACTAACAAAGTTCATGGCAATGTTATCCCACTTCCATTCAAGAATTGGAAGTGACTGTAACATTCTGGTAGATTTTCTGTGCTCAGCCTTTATTTGTTGACAGGTTAGGCATTTAGAGATGTACTTGGCTATGTCACTTTTCAATCCTCGACACTAGTGGCTCTTTTTGAGGTTTTGATACATTTTGTCACCACCTTGGTACATCGCGTACTTGGTCTGATGGGCTTCATCTAATGTGGTTCGCTTACTCTATCCATTTTGAGGCACACAAATTCTACCGCCAAGCCTTAGGGTGTTTTCAACATCTAACCTGAAGTCAGTATGCTTCTCTTATTTTCAACATCTAACCTGAAGTTAGTATGCTTCCAACACAATCTTCAAGTGTTCTAAGTGTTCAGCTTCTGACTTAGAGTAAATTAAGATGTCTTCTACGAATACCACTAGAAACTATTCAAGGTATTACCGAAACACTCAATTCATTAGATCCATGAATGTTGTTGGTGCATTGGTCAAACTCAATGGAATCACCGTGAATTTAAAGTGTCCATATCGTGTCTTGAAAGCTGTTTTGTATATATCTAGCTCTCGGATTCTCAATTGCTGATATCTTGACTTATGATCAATCTTAGAGAAATGAGTGGCTCATCTCAATTGATCAAGTAGGTTATCTATCCTTGGTAGGGGGTATTTGTTCTTTATTGTTGCTTGATTCAGTTTTTGATAGTCAACACATAATCTCATGGATCCATCTTTCTTTTTTACGAATAGCACCAGAGTTCCCCATGGCGATTCACTTGGCCTGATGAATCCTTTCTCTCGAAGCTCATCTAGTTGAGTCTTTAACTCGATTAGTTCTACTGGTGCCATTCTATAGGGAGGTGTGGTTATGGGGTTGGTTCTAAGGTAAACTTCAATCTTGAATTCTACTTCTCTCGTAGGTGGTAGTCCTAGTAAGTCATATGGAACATGTCTTCATATTATCAAACTACTTCTAAGTTTTGGATTCTTTTGTGTTTTATAAGGTCCTCTTCTGAGAGTTTCTTGAGTTCATCTTTCTGTCTTAGACAATTCAACTAGGTAAGGTCTGCATATCACCGTTGATTCTATAGGTTTTTCCCGAAGGTAATGTTATTGTTACTCGCCTTCTAAGACAGTCTATTTGTGCTTGATATTAGTTTAGCCAGTCCATCTCCAGGATTATGTTTTATCCATAAAATGGAAATACACAGAGGTCAACTGAGATCCGTTTATCTCCAAACCTAAGGTTACAACTACACATTCTTTTTGAGGTGATGGTAATCCTTATGGGTGTGGATACATTTAGAATCATAGGTAATGTCTTTATTAGTAGTTGCAACCTATCAGCTAATTTTTTAGCGACAAACTATTTTGTAGAACCCAAATCAAACAACAATTTCACAACAACATTAAACAAGAAATGTACCTTCTACTGTAGGGACTTTGTTGGCAACCCTGTAGGTGTATAACATCGCGATAGTAATAACCGGTGAAGACCAAGTATCGTTCTTAGAGAACAAAATTATAATTAATTATCTTAAATCTTAATCTAATGTTAGCTTTCATTTTATTAAAGCACATAACAAACTTAATGTGTTTTAATCTAAATCAGAATTTAAACTATTGAAAGCAATAAAAATCTGTTTTGAAAACTATATTTAAAAACTGTCTAGGATAGTAAATTCTTTTGTTTTTGCCTTTGATTTCTATTCCAATATATTTAACCTCTATTATTGTGGATTCTCGCACTTATCATTGAGACCCTCGCTTGAAGCGCCCCCAACTTAACAACTTAACCCCTAATACCCTCTTCTAAGGTGCACAGTTAACAACTTAATGCTTTGTGAACATCATTTACATGCAACACCCTAAATAGTCAATAACCTCCTGATCAATCAACTAATCTAGGTTTATATTAAAACTTCTCTCTCGAGTTAGTTCAATAGTTTGAGATCATAACGTTTATGGCTAGTTAATAGTAAACATTAAACACACACAATATAAAACAATGCATCAAAATTAATTGATTGGAATAAGAAATATTTGGTTCATACATAAGAAATTTACATCCTAGACTCAGAGAATAACTAACCTGACATTGTATTAAGTGCAAACATCAAAGAATAATGAATGAAAGTTAGCATACTCAAAACTTAAGCCCTCGATCTTCAATCTCTTCTTGTTCTTCTTATTCTTCTTCATTTCAGTCATCACAATCAGGTATTTTTGAATTCAGCCCCCTTAGACCCTAATTTCCTTTTCTATTTATAGGCCCACACTTAAAAAAAAAATACAGTAATTAATTGTATTACCACAGTTAGCCTCGTCCCTAGGTGAAAACACGAATTTTTGGAATTCTGCGAACCGCAGTAAACATTTCTAACATTCTGAGCATGTTCTAGTTACCGTGGTCATTGGACCAATGATTACGATAACCAGTTTGTTGTAATTTTTTTGGTTTTCCTTCAGTTGCCTCGATTGTCGGCTTTCTGACCGCGGTAATTGGTTGCTTTCCTTTGATTTTCACTTTTCTTTGCTTGTGTGTGTTGTGATTCTCTTTGGGCTTTGTTGTAGTCCTGTGCAAACACTAAAGATCCTTCCCCAGACATCATTTTCTCATAGAAATGCTGTAAACAATACAAAACAATGTTGAAATGCAACGAAACATGTGATTTCTATTATGAATGCTCATGCCACTAATCATGCACAAATGTGTTTAATTCCTACTAAGCTTCTATAAAATACAATAAACAACCTATACTAATGTCAATCTATTATGCAACTAAAAAATGTCCCCACACTTAGACTATTGTTCGTCCCCGAACAATGACTCAAATTCAAAGTCTAATTCTACATGGCATACCATATATAGATGATTTCTTTTTTCACTCATCATTGTAATCTTAATCATTCATCCCTATAGTTTACAACTCATTAACATGTCCCTAAAGTTGCTCAAGTTGTCTAGATTTTTAGCTCATCCTCTATTCTTCTCTAATTTCACCCTCTCATCTGTCAGTATTTCAATAATCATACACTTTGCAAGTAATTTGCAGTTTCCATTCCACTCATAGACATCCTTTCCGAATACACCAGTGCACAAACCCTTTCAATGCTCTCTTCTGTCAATCATTTACTCAAATTAAACTTCAATCAAGATAAGTGGTCTTTTCCTTAGGTTGTAATGTGGCCTGGCTCAAGGTACAATGGTAAAAGGATATTTATTCTGATTCAATTGTACACTCAGAATTATAACAACTTGTTTCATTCAATGCACAAATATTCTTTCTGAAATATCGTCATGTTTGCTCCACTCTTTTCCATCATTTTGTTTTTATAGCTCCCCAAAACTTGTTTCATCATGCGTAGTACAATATGTATTCATCTATATATACTTTCATAAAAGTAAATGCTCACCTTTCAGTAATAGTATAGAAATAGATATATGCTTCTTTTATTCCTCAGGTTCTCTCTCCAGCAATTTTTTTCACAGCTTAATTGGAGTAGTACTAAACCATGAGTGTACATAAATGGGTGCATTTTATAACAGATAACTGGTTTGTATGCTATTTTGGGTTCATAAAAAGAAGTCAGGGTATAAGGCTCAAAATTGTTTTCAAATGGTGTGTATGTTTAAGATCGACCTTTTGGCTATGGCTGAAACAATGATGGCTTATGTCATTTCTTTACTAAAGTTCTTCCTAAGTAATTTCAAGATAGATTTGATTATTTCAAGGATTTGTGAGAAATTCATTCTATTTGTAGTTTGACTTCCACTCTTCACTCAGTTTTAGATTCTCAATCTACCTAAGACTACAAGATTTTATCAAAGTTGAATTTCAGATAAACCAAGCACACAGACTGTTTGAGCATACTCTAGTTCTCTGTCTCATTGCTCTGTAGGAAATTCAAATGTCATTGTTCACTCAGTAAAGGCTTTAGTTATTATGGTATGAATTTAGCCTAACTAATTCATACTATATGTTCCTAACATGCTCCTAAAATATGCAAGACAAAAAATAGACACGAAATAAATAGGAAAACTAAACTTGACATGTTGAAGCGATTCGCACCCGCAAACTTGAATAGTGCCTTGTCCTCAAGAACACATTGACACACAAACGAGAGAGCAAAATCAAAAACATGCAACCAAAAAGTAGAGAAGTTAGTGTGGAGTCTATAACAAGATTAGAAAATTGATGCATCATATAAAGAGTCAAACACAAGAATATGTTGACATGGGCAAAAACAAAGGAAAAAAAATAGAGTGCAAAAGAAAAACAAAGAAACAAAAAATCATCCCCAAAAATCTCAGCCTCCATGATGTAATCATTGGGATCAACACCATCATCGTCGTTATCATTGTCATCATCACCAGATGGAGGAGTAAGAGGTGTTGGCGGAGCACAACATGGCATATCCATGTAAGGTTGACAGTAGGTGGGAAGAGGGTGAGTCTAGGCCTTTGTCGAATTATCACTGTGTAACCATTGGGTGATGTAGGCTAGCCAATGCATGACAGTGTGTGGATCAGAAGGCATATGAGGAAAGGGAGATGGCACAGCAGCAGTGGTTGATGAGGGTGGGGCTGTAGTGGATGGAGCTAGGTTTGCTGCCAGCTTTGAAGACTTTACAGTGGACTTCCTTTTCTTGGTAGGAATGTCTGTGAGCATCTTTACTACAATATGGTCCTTCATCTTTAGTTCGCGCTCACTCCTCTCCTAGACTACCCTTGTTCGTTTGCACAACTCAGTAATCAACGTGGGATGGGGTAGTCCCACATTGGTCCTGTTAATAGCAGACCGAATGGAATTGGAGATAATAGCCCCAATATTGATTGGGAGCCCTTTCATAATGCAATATACCAAGATCGCCTTTTCTATTGTCACCCTATCAATAGCAAGAGAGCAGAGAAGATTAATGGAAACCAAATAAAACCAAACCTTTGCAGTGGTGCGAAACTTGGTCTTCGCTAAGCTCACTGGCCTGTTATTATAACAAGTCCAAGAAGCACCCTCAATACACAATGTCTGCAACACATCCTTTACATCGAAGCGAGGCAGCAAAGTGTAGTACTCGTCCGGAGAGTCAGTCGTCAAACCGTAAACTTCATTAATGGCTGCTAAACTGAATTGGACCCACTTCTTACTGACCCAAACTGTTGTTCTGTCTTGCTCGGCTACATTGGCATAAAACTCCTGTATCAATGCTATGACAATGGTAGAGGGACCCTGAAGAAGTCACTCCCACCGTTTGGTAGCGACTATTGCATCTATGCCCAGGTTGCATTCCTCTTGCATGAGAATAATGCCCTTCTCTAGGATCAAATGCCTGTTGAACCTAATAAGAGTGAATTGCTGCTTTGCTACAACAGATGTGAAATTGTTTATGTCGGCAGGGGCTAGAGGAGGTGCAGCTTGCTTCCCTTTAGATGCAAGATGCTTCATGCTGGGAGGCCTGCAAGCACAATGTTAATAGGCAAGGAAAACTTCTAGCCATATAAGAAACAAACATTTAAATAAGGCAACAATAGAGCAATGGCCAATAGATTTCATAGTAGATTATTTACTCAAAGAAATCAATGGAAATTCCATTTTTAGCAATAAAACTAGTCTTAATGTCCCAAATATTGCATAAACTATAGTTAATCAATCAAAAACACCCAGAACGTATGAATACTTTGTTCAATAGCACATGCCTATCACAAACATCAAACCATTCAAAGAGGTGAAACACATAGTTACACTCCATCATCCACAATAAGTTTAAGATTCCTTAAATGCCAGCAATGAATCATAGACACTATGCATGCACAAGAAGAAACATTGAAAAACTTAAAGAAAAATGAATTCTAATGCATGAAATAATCCTAAAAACGAAGTTAAAACACTTACATTTTTGTTTGAAGAGGAAGAAAACTCCTAAAAACCACTTGAGATGCAGAGAGTTACAGAGAAATCAAAAAATTTTTGGAATGAAATGCTGAAAATGACTACGATCTATTTTTAATATGTAATAACCCAAAATTTTGTCAAATAATTAAAGATAAATAAGTTTAATAAAATTAAATAAAATAAGTTAAGTGAAATAATTTTGAAAATTTTAAGAAACTTTTGGATGCACATTATGGGTTGGAAAATGAAAAATAATATGAAATATTTAGATATAAAATAACATAAGCAAATAAGACCTTAATTTGATATTTAAATGAAAATGTTAAATTAAAAGAGTTGCTTAAGAAATAAAGAATAGAAATAATATGTATGTATGTGTATATATATATATATATATATAGGTTAATATGTGTATAATTTGTGTATTAGCACAATGAATGTTAAATACTACATATTATAGGAATATGTATATAAAAAAATTTACATAATTGAATAAAAATGTAGTATGCGTGTATTTATTTAAAACATTATATAAGTATCAAGTTATAATCACATAAACAATTATCTAAAAATAATTATATGAAATAAATATAAATAAAAATATATGAAAATGAAGAAATGAAAAAAAATATAGATTATTTAATTATTGGCATTAAAAATATTAAAGAAATAGAAATATCTCTAATTAATACAATATTAAAGAAATAAAAAGGAGAGAATATTAGAAAATTAATAAAATGGAAAGACATGTGCAAAAATCATGTTTACATCAATTAGAAAGTGTGTAATTGGCAATTTTCGGATAATAGCAACCTTAAAAAGCAAATTTGGTAATTAGAAACTGCATCCAACGGTCTAAACTCGATATGTCCGATCCAACGAATGAAATCGAAGCCCAAAACAGCGCTTAGGAGCATCAGATCAGCGTAATCCAACGGCCCAGAATCGATCTACCTGATCTAATGGACGAGATCACTTTCATTGATCGCAAACCAGACCCAAACACTGCAATCGATGATCATCCAATGACCAGGATTCGTGCTCACGGTAAGATGATCATCTAGTGCTGCGTTCAAGGTGCATCCAACAGCGAAGATCAAAGCCGCAGTGGTTGATCGTGAATGGTGCTGCGCTCGAGGCTCATCCGACGGTGAAGATCATAGCCGCTTTGATGATCGTGCTGCGTTCGAGGAAATCCAACGGCCCAGATCAGATCAGATGCGTTGATGCGTTCGAAGACGATCCAACGACCCACGACGAATTTGTTAATCTTGATCGTGATCTGAATGACGCGATTGAGGATCATCAACGACCCACGTTTAAGCTCTGATTAAACTGAGATTTAATAACCAAAAATAACAAAAAAAATTTGAAAAAAACCAAAAAAATTCCAAAAAAATTCGAAAGTTATGTTTCTAAAATTTTCAAACACACTTGTTATTTTCCTATACTTGGGAGGCACGAAAATTTGAATAATTAGCAAGTTTCCTACAAGGAGAACACCAAAAATTTACCATTATACACTATTTTGAACTCTATATAAAGGATCCCTAATGCTCTCATTGTGTTCATCCCAAATCAAGAGCATACTAGTCCCTCTTGACTCTCTCTGGCCTTCTTCTTGGCAATCCCCTCAGTTCTTGAGTTATCTTGAGCTGCTCTTGAGTGTTCTTGAGAGTTCTTGAGTGGTTGGAAGCTTTAAAGTAACGAAACTCTGCCAGATTTCAGAGGTGTGTTGAAGAGACGTATTTAAGGTGGAAGTGATTTCTAACTTTTACTTCTTTATTTTTATTTGAATAAGCCTTGCATGTGTGATGATAATTTGAAGTTGAATGATTGAATATATGTTTTAAATATGCATGCTTTATTTATTTGATGTGACATGGATATACATGTTATGCATGTTTAGAAATAAAAAATAATGATACATGATATGCTTGAATTGTGCCATGAATAAATATTTGATGATTCATGTTATGTACATATTGCATCGATGGTTTAATCCGATATTGTGTGTTTTATCACTAAGAAAAGATTAAATAATGATTCAATCCACGTACCGGCACGATGATGGACTGCATAGTGTCATCGTGTGTGTTCCACCCCCGATCCAGCTTGCCAACTTACCTTTGATGATTTTGAACTGGGTTTCAAGTGTGATCCCACTTCATAGATATTGGGTTTGAGTTTCCAAGAGTGATTCTCTCTCCCAACGATGTGGAACACAGACATTAAACTCTTTCGATCTGAATGTCAACCATAAACAAGAAATTTGTTTAAATCGCCTAATGTACAAAGTTTTTGATATGCTTGATTTGTTTAAATTAAAATAATGATTTAAATGTTTAGAAAGATCCACTGGGCTATGTGATCACCCTTCCTTCTATTTTTCAAGTAATTGATTTACATGAAGACCATGAATATTAGTTAGGTTCTTTTATTTAAAAAAGTTTTTAATTTCTAAGTAAGGGCATGTTGCCCAAGTTTTGAATCTTCCATTGTAATTGTTTTCTTCAAGATCAAATTATGTACTCAATTTTATTTAATTAATTGAGTTTATGAATTTCAGTTATTTCTTGTACTATTGCCTTATTAAACTCTGAAATTTAAGTTATGTATTGTTAAATACAATCAAGGCATGAAATAATTGAAATAGAAAGTGATGTAAGTTGTGTACTTGTAAATGTAACACCGGCCTGGCCTGCCATTTGGTTTAGTCCACTATCAAGATAATGGTGGTCATGTCTAATGCTTAAAGATGCGAGGGTTGGGGTGTTACGTAATAAGATATAATTACTGTGGTCAATGCTCAGGTCACCACGATGATTAAATATATCTATTATTATTTTTTATTTGCTGTCGACCATGGTTCAGAGAATTATACAGTTCTTTGGACCACGACACACACAAGGCTTCAAAATTCCATTTTTTGGATACCGTAGTACACAGATTATACCAATCTGTAGACCGTGGTACAAGCTTGTATGCCTGAAGTGACATTCTCTAGTGACCTTGGTAAATAGAATATGACATTCTGTGGACCGCAGTACAAGCGTGTATTTCTAGACTATTATGTTGCTGTTGACTGTAGTACAAGATTTTGATGTTTTGTGGATCATGGCCATCAGAGACATTTTCTTCTTCTTCTTCTCTCTCTTTCTTTTTTTTTCTAAGTTGTAAACATCAACTATAGGAAATAAAAGACTCAATCATAGAAATTAACATGCATCCTAAAAAATTTAAAAATCAAAAACAAAATAAATGCAAAAATAGAAACAAACAGTGGGTTGCCTCTCACTTAGCGTTGTGTTTAATATCGTTTGTTTGATGTGGATACATAACATTATTCCTTCAGGACTATTAGCTCCACTGTCTGCTTTGGTCCCCTTAGACCCTAATCTCCTTTTCTATTTATAGGCCCACACTTAAAAAAACCTTAAAAAAGAAATACAATAATTAATCATATTACTGCGGTCAGCCTCGTCCTTAGGTGAAAACATGGATTTTTGGAATTCTGCGAACTGCGGTAGACATTTCTGGCATTTTGAGCATGTTCTGGTTACCGCAATCACTGGACCAATGACCATGGTAACCAGTGTGTTGTAGTTTTTTCTGGTTTTCCTTCAGCTACCTCGGTCGCCAATTCTCCCACCGTGGTAATTTGTTGTTTTCCTTTTATTTTCACTTTTCTTTGCTTCTGCGTCTTATGATTCTCTATGGGCTTCGTTCTAGTCCTGCACAACCATTAAAGATCCTTCCCCAGACATCATTTTCTCATAGAAATGCTGTAAACAATACAAAATAGTGCTGAAATGCAATGAACCATGTAATTCCTATTATTTATGCTCATGCCACTAATCATGAACAAATGTGTTTAATTCCTTACTAAACTTCTATAAAATGCAGTGAACAACCTATACTGATGTCAATCTATTATGCAACTAACAAACTTGATCCTCTAGGGCATTAAAAACTACAAACACTCTGGCCAGTTCTGCCCACGGCTTTGATTCCGCCCTTGATTAACATTCTGTTGTGCTTGAGGTTGACCTTTTGTTCTCCGCCTTGACTATTCTGTGGCTATTGTTGAGGGGTTTGAGCTAGTGCTTACAGAGGGTAATTCTTTGCTATGTGTCCCCTCTATCTACAAAGGAAACATAGTCCCAGCCTCTTCATTTTGTTTTTTTTTGTTCCTCCTAAGCATGGTTGGGTTGCACTTTTTACCGAGTCTAAGGTGCATTTCCACCATTCTTTGTAACACCCCGCCTCCCTCAAATTGTCTACATGTGGACCACACCACTCAGTCAGGAGGTGGGATAGTGTTACTTTATTTCATTCTTTCCATTTCAGTTCCAAGTCTCTGGGATTTCGTAAGTAACGTTAACTCATAACATTTCTCAATAAGATGACAAGATATCTTGAATAAAAATAATTCAATATTATTAATTCAATCCAAAGGTACAAAACCCTTAATAGTTTATTACAGCCGAAATAATCTCAAGTAACAAAATTTTGGCCAACATACCCTACAATTAAATAATTTCTAAGAAATAATGTCTATGTAACATCTGTGTGCTCTCTCTTTGTAAATTCCCTGAAATGTTAGAAAAAGGAAGGGTAAGTACAAAACCAAGTAGTTCATTCCAAATATTTACGTCGTTATTTTAACAAATAAGACATAGATGTCAAATACTTTCAAATTTACATGATTCAATCAATTACTCGTTTAACAGTCGTTATTAAGACTAAAAGGGGTCAACCTTGGTGTTCTTATCAAAATTCATATCAAAGGAGGAAAGGGCAATCTTTATGTTAGTTTCCAATGGATCTAAGGTCTAACCCATTATTTAAAACTTTGGGTCTTACCCGTGTGAACTAGGGATTAACCTCATCGTTCCAATCTTAAGAATTCCCACAGTAATCCCTGTAATACCCCGACTATTTTTTGTATATATACATGTATGCATATGTCATTTAATTGATTAATTGGTATAGACACATGCATATATATTAATTAGTACTTAAGTATGTGACATTTTATTGGTGCATACACACACACACACAGATATATATATATATATATATATTTGTCATTGATATGCAGTTAATTAATTGACATAGAAGTATATAGAGATATGCATTAATTAATATTAAACATATAGAAATGTTGGTAAATAATATTTTGAATAATATACTTAGTATGATATTAATATAGAAAAATATGTATGTAAAGTATTAATAAGATGCAATCATGAAAATAATATTTTATTTAGTATGATATTAATATAAATAGAAAAGTATATTTGTAAAGGAAATGCATTCATGAATATAACATTTTATTTAGTATGATATTAAGATATGCATATATTACATAGAAGAGTATATGTGTAAAGAAAATGCATTCATGAATATAATATTTTATTTAGTATGATATTAGATATGCATATATTAGTTAGAAAACATGTATGATATTAAAATATGATTATATAGAAAATGATAGTCCCACATTGGAAAAATAGATAAAACTAGTTGAAAAATGACTCTATATAAACCTTCCTACTCTACCCATTTCATTCATCCCAAAGGAAGAATTAAAATTCCTCTTGCTCTCTCTTTGCCTCATTCTTGCCAACTTCAATCATTGTTCTTCTTTTCCTGAGCTATTCTAAATAACTTATAAAGTAGTAGCAACGAAGTGCTACACAAGTTAGGAAGCGATCTCAAGGTGAATTTTTTTCCTTTCTTTTAATTTATTATTTTGATTTAAATAATGCTTGCTTGCTTTATTAGTTTAAATTTATTCTTATTCTTTTTATTAATGCTTTCAACTATTATACTACTTATGACCAATAAAGTATATTCTGTAGTTCCGTCTTGTACAATTTTCTACATCAGAAATCAAAAGTCAATATGAATGTTATACTGTTGGGGATATTATTTATCATCTATTATTATGTTGTTGATGACCAAGAAAGTATGCTCTGTAGTTGCGTCTTGCACGATCTTCTACATCAAAAATCAAAAGTCAACGTTTTCATGAATGTGAATGTTATTACCGCTGTAATAATTGTTTATTATTGCTCCTATACACAAAAATAAGATAAAATAAGATTTCAACCACGTATCGGTACAGGGGACTTTCTGTGTTCCATGTAGAATTGGAACTGGCTGTCAATACTGACACCAGAATGGAATGAGTTTCAGGAATGATCCCACTAGAGATGGGTTTGAGTTTCAGAATTGATCTCTCTCCCAAGATCTTGAGCAAAGAGGTTATTCCCGTTCGGTCTAAATTACGATGGAAACAATATTTTGTTTGAATCGATTTAATCCTTGAAAGAGTTTGATATGCTTGTATTATTTGGTTGAAATAATGAATTAAATAGATGGAATGATTCACAAGCCTTTTTAGCTCACCCCCTATTTTTCACATTTCAGGAAATTAACTTATCAGCCAACGTGGAAAATTATTTATTCTTTTATGTATTTCATTGTAGGGCATGTGGGCCCAAGCTAAATTATGTTTTTCAGTTTCGAATTTATTTTTGCTATAACTGATCATTATACTCAAAATTTTTGAATAAATAAATGAAGGATCTTATTTATTATGATGTCATTTTGTATATAGACTAATGTATACAGAAACCCTCATGAATTTGGGTCTAAGAAGAAGAAAATGTAGCACGAACCCGTCTCTCAGGCAGCCCAAGATTATTGATTGAAGAAGATTAGACCGTCAGATGACGTAGTCGATGGGGCTCGGGAAGTGGGGTGTTAGAAAGGTGGTATCAAAGCCTAGGCTTTAGATGCCTTGGGCAAGAATTAGAAGGAATTGATTAGTCAGGTGATACTATTTATTTATTTAAATTAGAAGACCTACGTCCTGTTTTGATAACTGAAATGATTTTGAAAAATTATTTTTTGAAAAAAGATATATGTTTTTTCAATTATTTTGTTTGGATACAAAGATTGCGAGTTGAGCTAATAGTGGGTAAGCCTTGTCCCGAGTAAATCTAAATATTGAAAGGGAGATGGGTTATCCCGTTCTAGTAAGCACGATTACTAAGTAGACTTCGGTCTCGCCATCCGATCTAAAGGTTGTCCTACCAGCTCATATGAGTAGTCAGAGTTGAAGAACACACTTATTTTCTTACAAAAGAAAATTTGGAGGCAAAAATTAAGGGCTAGGAATTCACTAAGGTCCAAAAGAGATACCAACAAAGATTTAAGAACCTAGATCTAGGTAAGAGACATTAAGTAGAGACTTGGGGGTTGCCAAGGGTGGCACAATGAATCATAAATAAAGCTTTTAAGGCATAAGTTAGAGACTGGAAATGTGTGAAAAACGAAACACTTGTTTGGTCAGGGCACGAGATTGGGAGGATCCCGTATCCTTGGTTTTTATGTGGTATGGGACACATAAGAATTCAGGGGTACAGAAGAATCCTGAGCTCGGAGAATGACGGGCCATGTTTGGTCAATGATCGATGGCTTTAGACAAATTTATTTCCCTATGCTTGGCTAGTATGGGACAGTCAAATATAGTGGGGCTTGGGAAGCCTTAGAAATCGAGACATTTGCGAAATTGATTGGGTGTAGTAAAATATCTGGGTGGAAGTCTATGTCAAAGGGCAAGGGTGGTATGAGACACACGAACCTGGAGGCATAGGCGGAAGCCTAGAATTTTACTATGCTAGCATGAAATTCTTGAATGATTGAATGCATGATGATCTGACTATTTGTATGAGACCAACTCTTATACCCTAAAACAAAAGTAAACTTAGAAGAATAAATTATTAGGCCACTTAACAGATCGAAAACCTAGAGACATAAATCTAGAGTCATGATAGAACGAATTAAACAAAAAAGGCAGAAACGAATACTAAATCGACATTAATGTGTAGATAATGGACGGACCAAGGAGATATGCAACAAGAGGTGCTACATCTGATGACACCGACTCTCAGGACGCACAGAATGGCATGGCTAAAGCTAGGATGGAACATACGATGAATGAAGTCACCAGAAGAGTGATGGAACAAATAGAGAGGACACTAGCTTGAATAATACCTCAGGCAGCACCATAGCCTCAGGTACAAGAATAGATTCCAATGCAACAGGCAATGCCGGCACCAGAGATTCTGGAACATCAGGAGGAACTAGAGGACCTGGTAGATAGTGAACACCAAAAATTACTGTTAGAACTAAAAAAGCTGGGACCATCACAATTTCATGGTACTATGGATAGCTTAACATAGGACCATTGGTACCAGGAATTAGAGGAACACCTGGATGTGTTAAGAGTAACAGGTCCTAGCAGAGTAGCATTAGCTACCCACCAATTTAAGGGAGCAACTAGAAGCTGGTGGAAGATGGTAAAAATAGACCCAACTGTCAATGTAAATCGAATAACCTGTGAAGAGTTTAGGGTGATATTTTATGAGAAATTCTTCTCGGAAGCCACACTGACGAAGATGCAGGAGGACTTCGTTCAGTTAAAACAGAGAGAGATGACGGTAGCCGAATATGAGGCCAAATTTTCACCTGAATTAATCAATGAAGAGAAGAAGAAGCTCAACCATTTCACCCGAGGTCTCAAGATTGAGATTTGAAAATTAATAATAACATCCTGCCCAAAGACATACAGAGAAATCATAGACAGGGCATTAACCTTAGAGCAAGAGCTAAATTTCGAGCAAAGGTTAAGGAATAGGAACAAGAGACTAGCAGGTGATAGAAATCACCAGGGAGATCAGAAGAAAAAGAATGTTAATCAAAATGATGGAATAAAATGCCACAAGGGCAAAATTGATCCAAAATGGAAGAATAATTAGAGCTGGTCAGACGTCAAGGGCGGTGTTTCAACTGCAATCAGCGAGGGCACCTATCGAAGTTTTGTCCCAGCAAAACCCAGATGCAACAACAACAACAACCTCCAAATAATCAAGGGGGAGAACATAATGTACATTCTCAATAGCAATTGCCTCGACAAAATAACAACTGGAGGCAAAATCAAAACCAGGGTCGGGCGCAAAATTAGAAATAAGGCTGGGGGCAAAACCAAGCGAGAGTATTTGCTATCGCTGATGCCCTGGAAGATCAAATCCCTGCTGTTGAAGGTACATTCTTGTTATTTAACACTGCTGTAAAACTATTGTTTGATTCGGGTGTTTCAAAGTCATTTGTTTCTAAAAAATTGGTTAATAAATTACAACTAGTAACAAAGACTTTTCCTACAACATTGAATGTATCAACACCTATAGAAACTTCTATTACATCAAAGCAAATGTACACTTGTGACCTTAGGTTTGGGGATAAGCTGATTTCAGCCGACCTCCGTGTATTGCCATTCCACGGGTATGATGTGATATTGGGTATGAACTGGTTGGGCCAGTATCAGGCACAAATCAATTGTTCCAAGAGAAGAGTGACCATAACGTTGCCCTCAAGAGAAACCTTCAAGATGAATGGTGATATTCATAGGTAGCCTAGGAGTTCATTAATGGCTATGTTAAACTGCTTAAGGCAAAAGATGACCTAGAGAACCTCTTGGAAGGAGACTCTGGAGGGCCAAAAGAGATCAAGAGCCTAGAAGTAGTTTGAGACTACGAAGTCGTATTCCCTGATGCCCTACCCGGATTACCTCCAATTAGAAGCATCGAGTTCAAGATTGAACTCCAACCTGAAACCAAACCCATAACTATACCTCCATATTGTATGGCACCAGTAGAATTGATCGAGTTGAAGACTCAACTAGATGAGCTCTGAGAGAAAGGATTCATCAGACCAAGCGAATTACCTTGGGGGGCTCCAGTGTCGTTCATGAAGAAGAAGGATAGATCTATGAGACTCTTACGTTGACTATCGAAAACTGAGTTAGGCGATGGTAAAAAACAAATACCTTTACCAAGAATAGACGACCTATTTGATCAATTGAGAGGAACCACTCATTTCTCAAAAATTGATCTTAGGTCAAGGTATCATCAACTAAGGATCCGTGAATCAGACATTCATAAGACTGCCTTTAGAACTCTATATGGACACTTTAAGTTCATAGTATTGCCTTTTGGTCTAACTAATGCCCTGGCAACATTCATGGACTTAATGAACCAGGTATTTAGGCAATATTTAGACTAGTTTGTCGTGGTGTTTGTTGACAACATCCTAATATACTCCAAGTCTAGAGAAGAACATTTAGAACACCTGAGGATCGTGTTAGAAACACTCAAAAGACACCAACTGTATGCCAAATATAGCAAGTGTGAATTCTGGATGAAGACAGTTAAATTTTTTGGTCATATAGTATCAGCGGAAGCTGTCTCTGTAGATCCTGAAAAGGTGGAAGCTGTCACAGATTGGAAACAACCTAAGACAGTTACTGAGATTCGAAACTTCTTGGGCCTAGCAGGATACTACAAAAGATTCATTCAAGACTTTTCCAAATTATTAGAACCTATGACAAGACTAATTAGGAAGGAAGTTTCATTCGATTGGGATGAAAAGTGTGAAAAATCATTCTAAGAACTAAAGAGGAGATTGACTTCAGCTCTTATCTTAGTCAATCCAACTCATGGCATCACGTATGTTTTATACACTGATGCTTCACAAAACAAATTGGGTGCAGTTTTAATGCAAGAAGGAAAGGTTGTTGCCTATGACTCGTGACAACTAAAGATCCATAAATGAAACTACCCAACACATGACCTAGAATTAGCAGCTATAGTGTTTGCCTTGAAGATATGGAGCCATTACTTGTATAGTGAGAAGATTGACCTATTTTTAGATCACAAAAGTCTGAAATACATTTATACCCAAAAAGAATTAAACCTTAGGCAGCATCGATGGATAGAATTTTTTAAAGACAACGATTTTCAACTCCATTACCATCCAGGAAAAGCTAATGTAGTAGCAGACGCCCTCAGTAGGAAATTCAACAAACAAGAGGGGAAAAAAGGTCAACTGTACCAATTGATCGAAGATTTTCGGATGGGTGTGCATTGAATAAAGAACGAGCTTATTTATATAACATGACTTGTCAACTAGATCTTCTGCATCAGATCAGAGAAGATTAGAGGCAAGACAAATGGCTCAAAATGTTGATTGAAGGAATTCAACAAAGAAAACATACCAACTTTAGAATGGATGTTGAGGGTGCCTTAAGACTTGGAGAAAGAATTTGTGTACCACAATATGGATTGAGTAGGCAAACCATCCTAAATGAAGCCCATCAAACAAAATACATGATGCATCTAGGAGGAGATAAGATGTATCAAAATCTCTGAAAAACCTATTGGTGGAGAGGTATGAAAAAAGATGTAGCCAGGTATGTCCTAAGTGCCTAACCTGTCAGCAAGTAAAGGCAGAACACCGGAAGCCCTCTAGATTGTTACAACCACTCCCGATTCCAAAATGGAAGTGGAACAACATTGCCATAGACTTCGTCAGCAGATTACCTAGAAATTAGAAAAGGGAAGGTACTATTTGGGTAATTGTGGATCACCTCACTAAAGTTGCACACTTCTTGCCCATTAGATCCACAGACCAAGTCAGTAAACTAAGCGAAGTCTATGTGAAAGAAATTGTACGCCTTCATGGGGTACCTAAGACAATAGTGTTAGACTAAGACACCCGTTTTACCTCACAATTTTGGAAAAGTCTACAAAAGGAACTAGGCACTAAACTCACCATGAGTACGACTTTCCACCCCCAGGCAGACAACCAATCAGAAAGAGTTATTCAAACGTTAGAAGACATGCTGAGAACTTGCGTCCTTGATTTCAAAGGGAACTGGAGTAAATACCTGCACTTAGCTGAATTTGTCTATAATAATAGTTACCAGGCAAGTATAAGGATGGCTCCATACGAAGCCCTCAATGGGAGGCCCTGCAGATCACCAACCTATTGGGTTGAACTTGAGGACCACGTTCTTACTGGGCCAAATCTCGTGCAGGATATGACCAATCAGGTGAAACAAATCCAGAAACGTTTGACAACTATGCAAAGTAGACAGAAAGCTACGCTGACAGAGAAGAAGACCTCCACGTAAGTGATAAAGTGTTCCTAAGGATCAGTTCTCAGAAGGGGATCAAACGATTTGGGATCAAAGGAAAACCAGCACCATGATTCATTGGACCATTTGAAATACTCAGGAAAGTCGGCGAATGTGCATACGAGTTAGACCTTCCAAATTGAATGTCTTCAATCCACAATGTATTTCACATATCAATGCTGCGAAAATATGAACCAGATCCCTCCCACATAATTTGATGGGAAGAAGTAGAGATCCAAGATGATGCCTCATATGAAGAAGTAGTGGTTAGGATTTTAGACCGCAAGGTACAGAACCTAAGAACAAAAGATATTCCCTTAGTCAAAGTTTTCTGGAAACACCATGAAATAGAAGAGGCTACTTGGGAATTGGAAAATGAAATACAGAATAAGTACCCAGAACTTTTTATTAGAAGCAATCCATCAACAGACACTCAAGTAATCTATCAATAGATTTCGAGGACGAAATCCCTTTTTAAGGGGGGTAGAATGTAATACCCCGACTATTTTCTGTATATATATGTATGCATATGTCATTTAATTGATTAATTGGTATAGATACATGAATATATATATATATATATATTAATTAATACCTAAGTATGTGACACTTTATTGGTGCATATACGTATATATATATATATATTTGTCATTAATTTGCAATTAATTAATTGACATAGAAGTATATAGGGATATGCATTAATTAATATTATACATATAGAAATGTTGGGTAAATAATACTCTTCTCTATTTAAATAAGAAAATAATATTTTGAATAATATACTTAGTATGATATTAATATAGAAAAATATATATGTAAAGTATTAATTAGAAGCATTCATGAAAATAATATTTTATTTAGCATGATATTAAGATATATATATATATATATATATATATATATATATATATATATTATATAGAAGAGTATATGCGTAAAGGAAATGCATTCATGAAAATAATATTTTATTTAGTATGATATTAAGATATGCATATATTATATAGAAGAGTATATGTGTAAAGGAAATGCATTTATGAATATAATATTTTATTTAGTATGATATTAAGATATGCATATATTAGTTAGAATACATGTATGATATTAAGATACGAATATATAAAAAATGATAGTCCCACATTGGAAAAATAGACAAAACTAGTTGAAAAATGACTCTATATAAACCCCCCTACTCTACCCATTTCAAATGTAGAAAATGATAGTCCTATATTGGTAAAATAGACAAAACTAGTTGAAAAATGACTCTATGTAAACCTCCCTACTCTATCCATTTCATTCACCCCAAAGCAAGAATCAAAATTCCTCTTGCTCTCTCTTTGCCTTCTTCTTGGCAACTTCAATCATTGTTCTTCTCTTCCTGAGCTATTCTAAATAACTTGTGAAGTAGTAGCAACGAAGTCCTACACAAGTTAGGAAGCGATTTCAAGGTGAATTTCTTTCCTTTCTTTTAATTTATTATTTTGATCTAAATAATGCTTGCTTGCTTTATTAGTTTAAATTTATTCTTGTCCTTTTTATTAATGCTTTTCAACTATTATAATACTTATGACCAATAAAGTATGCTCTGTAGTTGCGTCTTGTACGATCTTCGACATCAGAAATCAAAAGTCATAATGAATGTTACACTATTAGAGTTATTATTTATCATGCATTATTATGCTGTTGATGACCAAGGGAGTATGCTCTGTAGTTGCGTCTTGCATGATCTTCTACATCAGAAATTGAAAGTCAATGTTTTTTGTGAATGTGAATGTTATTACCGCTGGAATAATTATTTATTATTGCTCCCATATACAAAAATAAGATAAAATAAGATTTCAACCACGTACTGGTACGGACGACTTTCTGTGTTCCATGTAGAATTGGAACTGGCTGTCAATATTGACACCAGAATGGAATAGGTTTCAGGAATGATCCCACTAGAGATGGGTTTGAGTTTCAAAATCGATCTCTCTCCCAAGATCTGGAGCATAGAGGTTATTCCCGTTCGGTCTAAATTACGACAAGAACAATATTTTGTTTGAATGAATTTAATTCTTGAAAGTGTTTGATATGCTTGCATTATTTAGTTAAAATAATGAATTAAATGGATAGAATGATTTACTGGGTTTTTTTAGCTCACCCCCTATGTTTCACATTTCAGGAAATTAACTTATCAGCCAACATGGAGAATTATTTGTTCTTTCATGTATTTCATTGTAAGGCATGTGGGCCCAAGCTAAATTATGTTTTTCAGTTTTGAATTTATTTTCGCTATAACTTATCATTGTGCTCAAAATTTTCGAATAAATAAATGAAGGATCTTATTTATTATGATGTCATTTTATACATAGACTAATGTACACAGGAACCCTCATGTTTTAAGGTCTAATAAGAAGAAAATGTAGCACAGGCCCATCTCCCGGGCGGCCCAAGATTATTGATTGAAGAAGATTAGATCGTCAGAAGATGTGGATGATGGGGCTTGGGATGTGGGGTGTTACAAATCCCCGTTAGGACACTGTGTCAGTACGTGCTTATAATCTTGATTAATCTTTCTGTTAAGTGTAAAGCATAACATTCATAAATATAAACTAAGATTATTTAGAAATTTAACATGCGAGCATGGTAACAACATAACATGTATCATACCATCACATAACAAACATCTTCATTCATGCAAACATAAGAATGCGACATCTATGCATGACATGTATAATTATTTCAACATAGAGCATGCATATTCAAGTATAATTATAGATGAACATCTTATTGAAATCAAAATAATAAAGTAAAATTTAGAATTTACTTCCACCTCAAATAGCTTTAATCCTTAAGCTCCTCTATTGAATTTCCTTCTAGCATAGAATTTGCATTTAACTTCATTACTACTACTCTAAATGCTATTTAGAGTAGTTAAAGAAAGAAAAAAGAGATGCCAAGAAGGAGGCAGAAAGAGCAAGAACAGACTTGTCTAGTTCTTATTAGGATAAAAGGAATGGTGTTCATGCTTAGGTTTATATAGAGTTCTAATGGCCACGAATTGACAAGTTTGGAGTGTCTTCATTGTAAAAACTTTTCTAAAACTCTTCCCCTTTTCATTTTATTTGTTTCTTATGCATAAAAACTTGTAACTAAGGGTTTTAGAAGTTGCTAATACATTTTTTTGGGTTGATTTCATTTTAGAAACCTTTCTAATTCTCTATGTTGCTTGTTTCCCAAGCACTTAATTAGTAAGTAATTATTTGTGAAGTTGCTAATACATTCTTTTGAGTTGATTTCATTTTATAAACCTTTCTAATTCTCTATTTACTTGTTTTCCAAGCACATATATTAGTAAGCAATTATTTTAGAAGTTGCTAATACATTCTTTTGAGTTGCTAATACATGCTACTACATTCTTTTAGAAGTTGCTAATTCTCTATTTTTTCTTGTTCCCCAAGTTCATATAATAGCATGTAATGTTTTTAGAAGTTGGTGATACATTCTTTTATAATGATATAGGTGTCTAATTTTAGATGAAATAACCATTTCACCCTCAAGTGGCAAAATTATTGTTTTACCTCCAATTTGTCCAAATAACTTTTCATACTTAAAATCATTTATTGTTTCACACAGTGTTGTTCTATAGTTTATTTTTCATGTAAATTGACCATTTTGCCCTTAAGTGACTAAATTATCATTTTACCCCTGGGTGGTCAAATTACGATTTTATCACTAAGGTATTTAATGTGCTTAGTACTTCCCTGGACTCATTTATAATCTTGAATATTCTTATTCGAGAATTAATTGGGGTATTACATTCTTGTTTTGCTTCTTCTGGTTTATCTACTAATCTCAGTTATTACATGGCCTCTTATTTCTCTTCATCAACTTTTATTCAAAGTTGAGTTTTCGCTTTAGTAGCAATGCCTTTTCTACGACGCCCCTATACATCTTTAGGCCCATTAGTATAATCACTTTTTGAATCTCGATCATGAGACCCTTTGCAAATCTATTGGCCTTCATCTTTTCTTCCTTGATCAGTTCTGGGGAGAACTTGGCCAATTTGGTAAACTTGGCCTCATATTCTACTACAATCAAATCTTTCTGAGTCAACTTGACAAACTCAGATTATATCTTTCTCTGTGTAACCTTTCGGAAGAACTTTTCATAGAACACTTCCTTGAACTGTTCCTAGTTTATCTCTCTGACATTGGTGTTTGGATCTATCTTTAGCATCCGCTATCAACTCCTAGCAGGTCCCTTAAACTGATGGGTAGCCAGCGTAACTCAACGGGGACCTGTTGCCCTTGAAACATCCAGATCTTCGTCAAGTTCTTGGTACTAGTGTTTGCAACATGCAGTTAAATGTGCCATCAAATTGAGATGGGTAGAGTTTCTGCAACTCCATCAACATGTCCTTTTGTTCCTTATACTCCACGCCATCTTGTGCCCTCTGACGAATTGGAAACTTTAGTATAGGCACCTGCTGCTACATCAGAATCTGCTCTTGTATCTACGGCTGTGGCACCACTTGTGGCAACATCTATGGTAGTGCCCTCATGATCTGCTCTGTAACTCTTTGAGTGATTTCTTTTAACAACTCAGGGGTCAACATGTTCTCAATTTTAGCCTTAGTAGCACTAGTCTATGCCTCCTATCATTGTGGTTTAATCTCGTCAAAATGCGATATCTCTGGTAGGGTATATCTTAGATTCGACCATTATCTATAAGTCAAAAAGCCATTTTAGTATTGAATAAGTTATCACAATGAAAGTTTTGAGAGAATTCTAATCTTGGGTACATAACCCATTGTCCCTTATCCTCAAGATGCAAAATGTTTTTTTAATGTCGCAACCTACATCATAAAGGTGATGTCACTATCGACACATAATGTCGTATACGTTATACCTACTATATAATACCATGTTAGCCTCTTTAGCCCCGTAGTACACAATATCTTAAAAAAAATTCGATAGAATCCCCCCTAAAATTTTGACTTATCCTAAAGGAAAATCATCACCTGATAAACCATTCATGCTTCGATAATTCAATCATAGATAATATTCAATGTACCATCAACTGTCATTCGTAGGTCATAATCTACAATTTTCACACTCTTACCAGTGCAAAAAAATTCATACCCCTCTAAGTGATATTACATATATAGTGATAAGTATAATTATACAAAAATATAGCTTACAAAACAAATAACCATACGCATACAACGGTGAACTGAAGAGTACTCTACTCTTCTCGTGCTGGCCGCTTCCCTTTTTTATCAGTTCCTAAAATTTTGAAGAAAATAAGTGAGCTACCACATGCCCAGTGAATATTCCTTATCTATAACATTTAGATGCATTTAATAACCATGCAGACAATTAAATTAAATAAAACATTTAAGTTTATCATGCACATTTAAACAATACATATATGCATTTAACATAGTGATCATGCTATTTTCAATCATGCAACATTTCTTAAAATACATGCATATCCACATCTTTCAGAAATAGAGTTAGTCTCACTTCTTGTCTGGCGTGGATAATAGTATACTATACTTCTACTTATCACCTACTCTACAATCATTTCGAGGATTATTACATAGAAAAGGCTTATATTTCTCATGGCTCAGTCTCACATGGATTATCACATAAAAAATATTATTTTTCATGGCTCATTCCATCGAAATGATACCGTATTTTAGATCTGCTCTTGTAAATCCAAAACACGCTATCGCGTAAATACATTTTCGTGATTTTCAAATCAAATGCAACAGATGTTAATACAAAGAACATGCTTACATTAAAATTATTTTTATATCTACAATGTCATATAAATAACCAAGATAAAGAAATACTCATAGAATACCAATACTTATTCCGCTAGGCACGTATTTTACTTTCTGGTATGATAACTAGTCTCTTCCAACTTTACTGTAAAATCCAGTTATATAATCCATCATTTCATTTAATATATATTTTCATATGCATCAATTCTTACTAAATAAAAATTAGATGTTTTGACATAATATTAGTGCCATATAATACCAAAAATAACGATTACTTACCAAAATTATTGTCTAATCAATTTTTAGTATACACTCCAAAACTTATGTTTCGATCCACCATAATTATCCTATCATAGAATCATTTCATATGCACCAATCAAATTCACTTTATTTTTATAAATAATTTCTAACATATTTATTTATCATATTTGGTCTTGCACGTGCATTAAACCTCCCGCATTGATGCACATTTACCTGAATATTCTTAATAATCTTTAAAATTAGTTTCCTGCTCATATACCATATTTTTATAGTAGAAAATAAAATAAATAGACTTTCCAACTATAATTTTACTAATTTTCATAAATAACCCAATTGGTCTATCATTCACCAAAAATCCAGTTCACATCCAAAATTTATAAATTTGGTGTCGATGGGTACGAATTTTCATTCTCTACATTCCTATGAAATCAAATTAGAATTTTATTAGGGCTTAACATACCCAAAAATCCTCTCAAAGGTTATTTAACTTGGTTATGTACTTTCGTGTCTATAGGATAAACGAATGAAAACTAACCACATATTGAGGATTTGTGTATCATCAGGAGTGTACTAGTATAATTTTTACTGAGTTTTACTTACGGTGGGATAGTACCCTATTTTGGGTAATATTATAAAATACCACCTATAGTACAAATTATGCCCCTAGGATCATAGTATGTGGCTTCATTAACATTTTTGTAATAAGAATTGGGAGAAATAACTTACTTGCATGTCTAAAAAGCAGACATTCCTTTTTTTTCATTTTCTTTGGTGCATTTTCTGGTTTCGTATTCCCATAATTGAAGACAATGAGAGAATGAAATGAAATGAAGCGGTCCACCATCCCACCTATTAATATTTGTGGAGCCAAAATATGCTATTTTACCACTCATGTGATGCACCAACGCTAGCATCAAATTGTATGCATATTAAATTTATCAAATTGCCCTCATTCCACTTGGTCGCTCAACTACCCATATATATAGATCAATATGCTTAACATGATATATATATTTTTTCCAACTTTTTATGTAGATCAAGATTCAAATGCAGCAATCCCACTTATTAATTTTTTTAACGATTATTATTATTATTATTTTTATACAAACAAATTATTTTCTAATAAATAATTTAATTCAATTAATTTATACATGCAACGTGTATTTTTTAGTACATGTATATAATTACACGTATGTACACGCATAGATCGTACAATTACATATATTTATACACAATGATTTTTATTTAA
Organism: Tinospora cordifolia; assembly: GCA_030144865.1. NCBI lineage: Eukaryota > Viridiplantae > Streptophyta > Magnoliopsida > Ranunculales > Menispermaceae > Tinospora > Tinospora cordifolia. The sequence goes on along the minus strand of JAJIYU010000773.1, from coordinate 2,985 downwards.
ATTAATTTATGTGGCAAATTAAAATATGGAGTGTTACATCCAAACTTAAGAAAATGGTCGCCTTGTTCTTAGTAGTTTGTTTGTCGGTTCCCTCAAACTTTTTTGTTTCATTCGTGCTAGCATGACTCTAGATTCATGTTTCTAGGTTCTTAATTTGTTTAGTGACTCATCAGTTTATTCTTCTAAGTTCTGTTTAAGGGTTTTAAGGCCCTCTAATGTTGTTGGATGCACGATTTGGTCTCAAAATGTGATATATATTTTTGTGAATTTAAACAAGTAAGGCATGCGTTCAATCAATCATTCAATCATTTAATCATGCAAGTTTACGCTAGCATAGCGAAATTCTAAATTTCCACTGATGTCTCCTAGTTCGAGTGTCCCATATCATCCTTGCCCATCGACATAGGCTTCCACCCAAAGATCTCACGACACTCAATCAATTTCGCAAATGACTCGACAACTAAGGTCTCCCAAGCTCCACTATACTTAACCATCCCATACCAGCCAAGCATGAGGAAATAAGCTATTCCAATCGATCATTCACCAAATATGGCCTGTCATCCTCTTAGTCTAGGATTCCTCCATACCCCCAAATTCTTATACGTCCCATACCACATAGAGTCCTAATTAGCATGAGTTGGCAAGTTTGGGGTGTTTCCAAAGTATAAAAGTTGCTAAATCTTTTATATTTTGTGCTCCCCATGCACACGAATTGGCAAGTGAGGTTTTTAAGGTTGCTAATTTGTTTAAAGGCTTTCCAACTCTAGAATTTCTATTTTTTTCAAAAAATATGACGCATTTCCGCAGTAACTAATTTTGTTACTACAATAATCATTTGGCAAATTCGTTTGTTTTCTTTTTTGCGCAACATTCATGTTATCAAGGTAGGTTACCGTAGTAATCAGATGTATTACTGCGATTGTCATTTGCATTAGTGCGTAATCTGGGTAATTTCCATTTTTTCCAATTTTTGCGTACACAATTCACTACTGTGATAGTCCATAAAATTACCTCGGTAGTCCATGCCATTACCTCAATAGTCCATACCATTATCTCGGTAGTCCATACAATTACCTCCATACCACTATCTCACCTTCATACCATTACGTCGATAGTCCATACCATTCCCGAGGTAGTTGGGAAGAATTTTGTCTCTTGTTTTGTTTTTTATTTGGGTTGACCAAGTCTTTTATACATCGAATTATACACCGTTTCTACTATAATTTCATAAATTCTCAAAGGATTTTTTTCTCCAAATAATTTTATTTAATTTTCAAAAAGTTCCAACCAAATCTCAGGGTGTTACAACCTATCCCCCTTAAAAAAACTTTTTCCTCGAAATTTGTGTTTCGTCATTCATATATCGTCTCGTTGTGCACTTCTGGGGAAGAGGTCTAGGTACTTAGTTTTCATCTCGCTTTATAACTCCCAAGTTGCCTTTTCTACTTTATGATGCATCTAGAGAACCTTGACTAAGGGAATGTCCTTTGTTTCAAGCTTTGTAGTTCACATTTTAGGATTCTGATCGGCGCTTCTTTGCATGTGGCATCATCTTGGATGTCCATCTCCTTCTAGTTGATTATATGAGAGGAATCAGGTTCATACTTTCTGAGCATTGACACATAGAACACATTGTGAACCAAGGACATTTTTCGATTCTTCTAAGTATCTCAAATAGACCGATGAATCTAGGTGACAACTTTCCTTTATATCCAAAATACTTGATTCCTTTCTGAGGCTTGACTCTTAGGAATACTCTATCTCCTGCTTGAAACTCCAATGGTCTTCTTCTCATATCAACATAACTCTTCCACTTATTTTTTGCTATGGCCAATCTCTTCAAGATTTGTTTGAATTGGTTATTCATCTCCTCTGCCAGATTTGTCCATGTAAGCACATGGTCCTGGAGTTCTGTGCAATAGGTTGTGATCTGCAAGGCCTCCCATAAAGAGCTTTGTAAGGAGCCATCTTTATGCTTGCATGATAACTGCTGTTATAGACAAACTTTGCCAACTGTAGGTGCTTCCTCTAGTTGCCCTTAAAATCATGGATGCAAGACCTCAACATGTCTTCTAGTGTCTTGTAATAAACCAAATTTTTATAACGTGTACATGTCAAAAATAAATTCTTAAATATATTAAATAAATATAAAAATGTTCGAAAACATGATTTAAATATTTGTTATAATATTTATAATTAATAAAATAAATTACATTGATTATTTTTAATATTGGAAATTTTCAACGCGTAAATAGTGAAAATGAATTTTTAAAAATATTAAATAAATATAAAAATAACCAGAAATAGGATTTAAATGTTTATTAAAGAAATAAAACAAATCATGTTGGTTCAAGTTGGCGAAAAATCGAAAACTAATTTTGATTCTTATGGGGGGTTTATTGAACTAATTTCGGAAAAAAGGGGGAACTGGACAAAATTTTTCTCTATGAACAGTAACCATAGTTACTGTTCATGTGCGCGTACTGTTCATCCGAGTTACTGTTCATCCCTTTTAAAACCAAAAACTAGATGAACGAAAAATCAGAAACGAGAAATTTGAAGAAATTTTGTGATTTTGGGGTTTTTGTTCTTCGATCATCAGAGATCCGATTTTCGCTCGGAGATAGTCAAAATGATCCAGATTGAGTCTAGAGCAATCTTAAGCATCTAAGGTAAGATTTTAAAGCTCTGAACTATTAAGATCTGAATTTTATAGTTTGAATTGCAAATTTGATTTGAGGGTTTCAAATTTGGGATTTTTGATGTAAATAACGATCTGAAGCGCAAAGAGCTCAGATCTAGCTTGCTTGCTGGAGAATAAGTGATTCTAGACTAGATTCTGTGAATTTTGACTGTTCATTTGTGATTTTTGATGGATCTGCGAGTTTTGATTGAATCTGGCGAATTCGAAGGTGCAAATCCTTTGATAGGCCATAAAACTCGATCCATTCATCCTTTGAAGTAGCAGTCAAAATTAAAAGTGTT